>JAKSZP010004210.1:0-121007 GCA_022478985.1 Massospora cicadina | reverse complement strand
GGAAATACGGTCACCACCCTCTGTTGCAGCCTCAAATCTGTTCCCTTGTGTGGTGCTGCCTGAGGTGGGTGTACCATATGGCTGAACGCTCTAACGCTTTACACTCATCCTGCGTCGTGTGTGGCCAGTATGGAACGCTGTTCCACCGCCTGGAGAAGTGCCCTACCTCTAAAGTGATATGGCGCGAAGTTCAACGTCTGCTTGGCCAGGATCAAACACATCCCTTCAGTCTGTCAAGAGATATGTTTGCTATATCCATTATATCCCCTCTTTCACCCTCCCTCTGTGCTCTGGTGGTCGCAATCGCCATGTGGACTATCCACATGATTGTCTTGGATGCCATCGCAGGCTCCACCCCCACCCTCCCAGAAGCTGTCCACAGATTTCAGTCCCACTTGGTGGACCACTTCCAGGCGTGGATGTTTGGGTACCTCCCACCGCGGCACCGTCAGCTGGTCTCCTCCTGGTTCCCAGTTTGGTCATCAAATTGGACCCTTTCCTCCACACATGTTCAATTGTGGTTACGGCACCTTTACACGTTCCCCCTCCTTCCCATAGTGGCGTTCCCGCTGGCAACAAGAGATAGAATCGCTTCTCTGGGGTGCCTTCCCTGTTACCAAGTTTCATTTTCCTTTGAGTCTACATTTGGAAGTGTCCGTCCCCTGGTCGGCCTTCCCCAAAAAAAAATTTAAATTTAAATGCTTTAAAAAAATGATTGATGTTTTCTCTGAAGGTAGGCGTTGCTACTGTAATTAACTCCAGTAATATAGTATGAATCATCTATAGTGCTATTGCTACTATTAACGCCCGTAGGGATGGATGATTAGTGACTATATGTTGAGAGCACACATTTCCCTAGCTAAACTAAATGATTGTCTATTGTTTTGACGGAATAGGCTCAGGACCTCTTTCCAGATAGCTACTGATGTTTTCATTGTCCTAGACGGTGTACTAGGCTTCCATATTGGCCACATACTGTGCATCAAGATTGGGTAGCGTTTGAATGTTCTGATGTGTGATACGTTCTCTTAATGCATCTCCATACATGTGCTCATATCCTGGGTTGTAGTATTGAGCGATGTGTGTAGATTCATACCATTCTTTGGGTCTTCAGGCTGTGTGGTATATCTATATGATCCAGGTAATCAGTACTGGAAATGGTACTCATACATCAGTTTTTCATGTTGTTTGTAACTATTTGGCCATTAACTTCCTGTCTGTGAGTTTGCCTTAGGTGACCTCGGTGACAGGTCTGACCACATATGTGGATCGTCCACTCTGCTCTTCTCATGGCTAGAAGTATTTTTTTGCAGTGTTTAGGAGTTTCATATGTTCCTGCAGCTGTTGGGTGAGACGACAAATACTTAATCAATGGGTTTAGATGATTTGGATTTCCTAATCAGAGTGCTCATGTATAACCAGATTTTGCTGCTCTAGCCCAAAGTATGTCTGAAAAGTCTGGACTTGTCACCTGAGCTATCCAGGATCCCAGTATATGGGTTGTTTGCTCTACGTAATTAGTAATCCCCATACCTCCATTCCTTCTAGAGCCAAATAGGGTTTCAAGGATTACTGGGAAATTATGGTTGGACCAAAGCCATCCCTGTATTAAGGCGTATACTGTATTAAAAAAGGACGGTGAGAAAGCAATTGCATGGGCCTTAAACCATATGATTGATAATGTCATGATGTTGGCTATCATATTTCTTCATGTTAGACCTGTTTAATGTCCATGCAAGGAGGAGATGCGTTTTTTATTTTATCTATAAGTTGTTTTTTCATCATGGTGTTGGCGTAACCTCCTGCCTCTAACCATATCCCAAGTGGCGGATAGGTCCAGCTGCCAGCTTGGTAGTGAATGGAAGTTTTAGTGCTAGAATTGCTGATCTTCGATCCTATGTCTGGTGATGAGTCTTGATGTTGTATTACTCTGTTGAACCAGGATAGATATCGTCCAATGGGTCTGATATTTCCACAGGAGAAAATTTTCGTTTTTCAGTGTTAAGCAATGCACTGCTTATGATGAGTATTCTTGTATTATTTTCTCAATTCTGTGGGCATCCTGGTTGTTGGATATTCACCACGCAGTCATCAGCAAAAGCTATCGTTTTGTTTGGTGGTTAGCCATAGACATTAATTCCATTTGGAAGGGCGTTTATATTCTATATTATGGGATCAAGACTAAAATTGTATAGTAGAGGCGAAGTGGGTCCCCTTGTTTGAGTCCTCTCTACGGAAAAACTAGGTTAGGATAAAATCCTGCTCCGCTCACAGCCATGGTGGCTGACTCTTTGAACAACATCACCAAGTTTATGAACATATTTGGTAGTTTGATTTTTTTGAATGCATGCCCTGAGATAGGTCTAGTTCATGTGTTGTATGTCTTCTGTTGATTCAAAAGACAAGCTCTCCAGATGCTTTAGATTGGCAGACATATGCAACTGTGTAAATATTGTCTCATATGGATCTTCTTGGGACAAATCCATATTGTGATGGGGAAATCACATCAGTTGCAACTTCCCCTAATCATTTGGCCATAATTTGTGATTATTTTAGTGTCAGTATTAGTTAGGGAGATTAGGTACCAAGTAAATAGGTTTAGTCTATCTCCTTTTTGAATGGAGTGACATTGTATGCTTCTTTGCCTCCAGGTAGAAGGCATGTTTTCATGATGCACTTATTCATGGAAGATAAAAGAATATTAGATATGTTAGTAAAATATTTTTTATGAAATTTATAGGGAAGCCCATCAGGTCCAAGGCATTTCTATCATGGTACACCATGCACTTCTTCCCATAATTCCTCGCGCAATATTAAGTTATTAAATTGTTGTTTTAAGATGTGGTGTCAATATGTTCTTTATGAGTATTTTTTTATTTTTGCTGGTTTATTTGGTTTGGATCTATATAAAATTTGTATATTTTGGTTGCAACTTCTTTGGGTGTTTTTACTATGAATTTATCCAGTTATAAGACCTGTGTGCAGGCTACCATGCTTTTTTTGGATGTGAAAACGATGGAAATGATAGCGCAAATAAGTTTCTCCATCTTTTAGGTTTTTTGCTCTATATTGAACCCCAATTTGGTGTTGTTGTTTGCATATCAGAGCGTTTAACCGTGCAGAAACCTCTGCCAATTTGCATCTCCATCCAAGGCTGTATCCTGTGCATGGGACATTGTTTTCTAGGTGATTAATTTCTGCCAAGGTGTGTTTGATGATGGATGAAGCTTCCCTAAATCTTCTTGAAGCTAAGTGTTTAATCTGTTGTGTTGTTGATTTTTTGAATTTTTTCCAGGTGATTAGTGAGTCTAAACAGAAAGGTGTTTGAAAATCCTGTGTTGAGGATATTTCCTCCACTTAGGCTTGAAATTCCAAGTTTGCTAATTTTCTGGGTGTATTCTGTACCACCTGGGTACTTGGATAGTTGTTTCTGCTGTGCAAAGGACACCGAAACTAGCCAGCAGTAAGAGAATTCGATTTTTGTAGTCTTGAATTTATCAATTTGGTGTTGGAAAATTAACAATGCGAGTATTGGGTCTATCCATGGAATAGAAATAAGTACACCATTGTGCACATTGGGCATGTCATGTTCTGTAGGAGGGGTGACCATTTAGGTAGCATATCATATAGTCCCAGGGTGGCCTTTAGCACGCAAAGTTCCACTTGCCTCTGTGGTGTCTCCATTGTGCGTGGCCATTGGTCAGTGTCTGGGTTAATCCAGCAGTTCATGTCTCCCATGATGAAATTGTTTGCTGGAAGATGGAGCTGTGTTATGGCTGTTAAAAACTCTCAATGGTCCATTGCACAGTTCAGTACATACACATTGGCTATTTTGTGCACTTCATTGTGCAATGAGAAGGTAATAGCTAGTATGTGGCCATCCAAAAATAACTTTTATTAATGAATTTAAAGTTTTGTTTTGCACGTACTATCACCCACAGTGTTGCAACTAAATCAATATTTTTGGAAGGAGCAAGTTCTCCCTGCCTCCTCCTTTCCCTATGGACAATGGGTTTTATGCACCGCCAGGATACCTACGGTGGGTTATTCAGGAGACTCAACTTCTTGGCCTAGGACATTAAGGCCTTGAGTCAAGCTATGTTCAGCGTCTCTATCTCTACTATGATGCCTGATGCGCCTCAGGAGTGGTTAGCAGGGCCTCCAGTCCTACTCCCTCACCCTCATTACTCTTTATTGCATCTTTGCTGCAGGTGGCATAATTATATGTAAGTATTGTTGTATCCTGCCCCTTTCATTACTGCTGCTTTTTCTCCTCTCCTGCCTTCATTGGATTTCAATTTCTAATTGGGGTACACTGGTGTGCTCTGTTTAGCAATATTTTTATTTTGCTCATTCCATTGTTGATTTTTGCTCTCAATTGGGGTGTACTCCACAATTTTGGGGGTGTGCCAAACCCCTGTTTTGCCACATTTGCTTCCAAAGCAGGTTCCACTGAATCTATTCTGTTTGGATTGTTTGTTTGATTTTCTGTGGGATTTGATTGGTTCATTGTTTCAAGTTCATCCATGTCTTTCTGGATTTTTTCAGGCGAGATGGATGATTCCGCTGAGGCCTTTGCCTTGGCTGCAGCCAACTTGCGAGCTTGTTTGTCCATTTCATTCTTTTAGGGAAATTGAATTAATTATTTTATATTGTCTGAATTCTCCCCAGTTGAATGCTTGTGTGGTGTCTGTGATTTTGGAGTACTCTGAATCTTCTTCTCCCATTTCTTCCTCACAGAATTTCATTTCTCTTAGCCCTTCTGTTATGGGACAAGCATGAATCTTGTGCCCAAAGGTCTGGCAATAGTTGCATATGGGGGGCTCACTCTCCACAATTGCACAGAATAATTAAGATTTTTTCCATCAATAATAAAGGATGCAATAGGGGTTTTTAATAATATCCTCCACTATCTCCTGGTTCAGGGGAATGATTGCAATTGCCTTCCCAGTGCTAAGGGTTGGCATAAGCTGGAAGCTTTGTATTTCAAATTGTTTGATTTCTCCATAGGATTCCAAGCCTTCCCAAGATGTTGTTCGACTACTGTGTGCACCAGTGTAGCTGAAAGGTAGTCAAAAATTATAAGAATGTCTTTGTATTCTGTCCAACCTGTGCATCTGGTTGATACCAAATGCTGACCATTGGGAAGATCAATCACTACTCTGACCTTTTCTGCTTTGTTCACTTCTTCCACTGTTTTGAACCCAAGACTACCCAACCATGGTGGATAGTTCAGGTTGTCAAGTACGCTGCGTGCAGGAATAATTTTTTTGGACTTCCCCAAAATTTTTCCCACATTGTTGGTGTATCCGTTCCCAAAGATATATGTATCCCATGTTCCACCAATGATAATGGTTGTGAGTGGGATACTTCCATGTAGCTATAGTACTTTATTAAAAAATCCACAAAACCTGCGGGGTGCACCACCTTGGGTTTTTTTACTATGGTTTTTGTTTATTCCTGTGCGCTTGGTGCCTTTGGGTGGTGCAGATCCAGGTCCGCTACCCTTTACCACATTTGTCCAATTCTGTACTTGCTTATTAATCATGCTCATCTCACCTGACATTGATCATCAAATTGTTCTTTTGAATCGAATCATTTACTAAAAGTGATAGTATTTGGAAAGAAATGCTTTAGATGTTACATTTAACAATATAAACCCATAAGGAAAATAATTTATAAACTTAATAGAGGGAAAATCTGGTTATGAGGCTCTTGGTCAGGCGATGCACTCAGATTAAATAATGCCTTTGCCGCATACTTTGATAGGGCAAAAAGGTGGGTTGATTGTAACAGGTCAGATGTGACTTGGTATCATTCAGGTTGATCATTAGGCTATTCTTGATTATTACCCTTTTTCAGGTTCAACTTGGTTTACTGCCTCATGTGGCATCTAGTGTAATGGTCACTTGACAGTTACAATGATCCTTCATTTCAATAAGGCAGAATTTCATCTTGGAGTACTTTATGCTTATATTTGTCTAGCAGAATTTTCCTAGCATTAATTTGAGCCTCACCAAATATTAATTTTTATGTATGATTAATTGATTGGATTTATTTAACCCCTATTTGGTCTAGGCGACAATTCAGTCATGGGAGTAAATGGTTAATATTCTTTCCATTATGTCTGATATCCTGACATCTGACACCACTATTTATTTCTTACTGTCCGTTGGCTTCTTAATGGCAGATAATGGAAACTAGTTACCTGTGTTACCATATTGATCTCAGTCCTGCCTTGGATGATGAATCCTGATTTACTCAAACTCTGACCTGGTATATTTCATCACCACTATATTCCTGATTCTTCCCTAGTACTTTAATGGTACTATTTACTAGATAAACTTACTCTCCTATATCTTTTCTAATATAAGGATTGTGTTCACTTGGGCTCTGAATCATCTTTAAGCTGGTTAAGTCCTATGTATTCTTTTAGGTCCTGGTTAAAGAATCTAACTAATTCCTATTAATTTTGTCTTTTCAGTAATTTGCTGATAGTGGTTCTCATTATAGGGGACGCTGAGCTGCCACTATAAATTTTTCTATCCCACTAAGGATAAAACTCTCTTGGAACTGTTTTAACTATGTTTTAGGTGTTTTACAGGCCAATTTGCATCCATTACAGGCTATTTCATATTTTTCATTGATTTTAAGATCTATCCCAGGCCATTGCATATAGTTATCATTATTTTTCACATCCATAGCAAGCCAATTCATATATTTTTCATGTATTTTAATATCTATTAAAGACCAATTAATATTTTTTGATTCTCACATCTGTTAGAAACAAATGTTAAAATTTTCCCATGGTTGTACATTATTTAACTGGGTTAAGCTGACCAGGGGATGGACGTTACCAAAACTGAAAGAGAAAACAAATTGATTTCTCACCAAAAAAAACGAACAAACTGTCAAAAATGAGCGGATGACACACAAAACGTGAACACAACCAACCAGGTGGGACAGCGGTAACTGCTTATCCAATCATGGTGGAAGGGAAGGGGGATCAGGGGGCTCATCCTCAGCATTGTATTCATCCCAAAGCAGGACATGAGTTATGGTGGGGAGCAAGGGCGTCAGGGCATCGCGGGATGTGGAGTAAAATCTTTGATGGTTGGAGTAGCAGGAAGACAGCGGTTGATGATAAAAGAGATAATATAATTGGCTAAAGCTGTTTCAGCTTTCATGCATGCATCAGGGACCTTCACAAACGTGGTGATATTGGTGTGGGTAATCTTGGCTTTGGGATTCCGTGCTATCACTGCCATGTGCTGGATGGCGTCATTGGCGTTTTGTGAAATTTGATCAACATATTCTTTTGGAGCATATTGGCGGTGAAGGGGATAATGGGAGGAATTACTCCTGAGAGCATCACCACTGATTTGGTGACAGCATTGCAGAGAGGACGACAATCTGGCTTATCCATTGCTTCAACAGCCAGCTGGTGGTCGCTCCAGAATGTTTTGGTGTTTTGATGGGGGGCAAATAAATGTTGGAGTATCTTAGCGTTGTGGTTAGCATATACAAACTGCTTGAGTTAGATAGTGGAGTCTTCAATAATATTACTGGACTCATCACTTAAGCCAATAGATCCCAAGGATTTTGGTTAAATTAAATTGGGGAATCATCATATACCTGAGGTTTGGTTGGTTTGTTGGAGGATGCATGGGAGCAAACTGGGGTCCAAGCCAATTCTTGATTGGAGGGAGCATTTGTAGCACTGGGGCGAGGAGGAGGCTGATTGGTGGCTGTGGGCGTGGCTTCAGCAACAGGCTTTGGGGGAGAGGAAGGTAGGATTGTACCCCATACCAAAACTGGTGTGAGGTGGGCAGCGCATTGGAAGCTGATGGATAAAAAATCAGAGCTGTTGGAAGAAGCTAAGGTAAGACACTTACATTTTGAGTGGTTTAACTAAAAACAGGACAGATAGATCGTCTTCCCGCCCTTGACGCAGACCCAGAATGGATGGTCAGGGGCAGAAGGAATGACAGCGTGAGGGGGAATCAAAACAGCGATTTTACTAAATTCAGGGCTGATCATGGCATACGCCTGAGGTCCTGCGAGGTGGGTGCCCACTTAGGACCACAAATTGTAAGATGGGGCTGGAGCCATAGGCTGCCAAACTGTCCATCAGCTCCTGGTGGAGCACTGCAGAGGGGAAGTTGGTGGGCAAACCAGCAAACTGAACCACCAAAGTGGTATCCGCTGGGAGCTGGGTCTGAATTGTGGGGAGAGGGGTACCCTGGAAAACCTGGGGCACAGTTGCTGCAGTAGCGGCATCAGCTTCATGGGTGAAGCCCAGATTAAAATATTCCTTATAGGAGTGGAAATAATAAAGCCAGCGGGATTCATCACCGCCTGAGCCATTTTGATAATGGCTTGGTTGTGGTAAGGGAAAGGTTTCCCATAATCATTCCTAAGGCCAAAGCGCATATTGCTCCAGGAGAGCACCAGGGGGCAATGAGGCACCGCTTGGGTACAAGCGAGGTGGGCATCAAGATCCTTGGGAGGAACAAATTGTCTGAGGGGCTTGGTATGACTGGTAAATCCAGTCTGAGCATGTTTTCCCATTGGATGGAAAAAAGTGGGGGATTCTTTGCCGCTGCCCCACACTGGAGCAGCTGGTGGGAAATCTGAGGACATTAGAACAAAACTATGGTGGGTGATTGAAATTTGCTTTTTTATAATATTTTCTTAGAAAGTGATGCCAAGCGGAAAGAGAGTGTTTGCCCAAGGATGTAAAAACAATGAAAAATATAATAAATGGCCTGTAATGGATGCAGAAATAAATGAAAATATAAAAGTAATATGGAAAACCCTGTATTAGGTTAATTTATACTTTATCTAGAGAAAAGGGACCCCTTTACCAAATAATAAGGCTAAGTCCTAGTCAGAAAATTGATATTAATGAGCAATAAGAAGACTTATTGCTATATTGTCTGGTTGCCAAATCAGCGTCAAAAATATTTATTATAGTTGGTTAGAATTGAACTATGGCAGTCAGTTGTTAACATTACAAATTGGGCAGAATATTTAGATAAGAATATAAAATACTTTCAGAAATTCCACTATCAAATTAATACCACTTAGATTGACATAAAAAGACTCAGATGCACAGCCAAAACTGTGAATATACTCCACTAAAGCCTAATTGGATATATTGGAGTGGCCTTAGTGACTATATTCAGAACTGCGACAATGAATCAAGGAAGGGGCCTTTATGGTAAGAATAACCAGCAGTGCAACTCTGCCAGTGTAGAAATAAACTAGTTTGAAAACCTTGACTTGCAGTAGTGCACCTTTAGCATAAATAAATATTTATATAGATGTTAATTTACTATTTATATATTATAATATCTTGAGGGATAGAAATTGTCATATTGCCCTCCCATTGCATCAGTGGGACTTCAATACTGTATAACTACTTCTGTAATATACATGCTTAAAATTTTTATTCAATGGAAATGTGATATCCACAACAAATATTATAAAATAAACCTCTGAACCTTTTATGGAGGTTATGTTTTAATCTTTTTGTTGTCCAACCAGGAATCTCTGAGTACTTATACATTTCTTGCCAGGAAAGTATAGAATAATTACCTTTACAACCAATTTTCATCCCTTTTCTGAGTAAATAATTTATGACATGCTTTTTTAACTCTTTTATTGCCTAAATCACTATTCTTTTATTTCATTTGGTGAAGGCCAAGCAGGGGATCGAAACTTCTGAAAAAGTTATGAAAGCATGTTTAAAAAGAAAGTATGGTCTATAATAAAGACACCCAAAAAGGTTACAGAATCCTCCTGTTGTCATCTTAAAACTGCCAGGCTTAGGAAAATGAGGGAACTCGGGAAGGCGTTATTCCAAGATAGAGCATAAGTGAAGGAAAGCATCAATTATCAGGAACCAATTAAGAGCCTTGAGTTGATTAATCTACTGCTGCATGAGGTCATGTGGCCAAACAACCATGCTTGAAAGTAATCCAATAAGTAAAATGGAAGTGATTGATTGCTTCACTAAGGATAGGAGTTGCATTTGAAAAAGGGTCTAAGATAATGATGTGAATTGCCCATGGCACTATTGCCATAAGTAGCTCATTGAGAGTTAAAGGAACTAATAACTCCATGGTAAGATTGAATATGTTCCTAGACAGGCTTAATACTGTTCTTGTCCTGATGGAAGATATATAAACTCCTATCAGATAGCCTCAGAGGGCTGACAATGCTCAAGGTGATGTACTATATTCACGTGTTTTCTGCTTACTGTGCATAAAGAATGGGATGCATTAAACTGCCTAGCAGTGAAATACATTGTACAAAGGCACCTCCTTGCATGAGCGTGGAACTGAGACTGTAATTAGAGCTGATGTGCGCACCTCCAAATCATACCTTGGGCTTCCAAATTGTAGAGTATGTCCAGCATATCTAAATAGTCTGCATGGGCAAAGGTACTTAGGCAATGGGCACTGTCATAAAATCGCTTTTCCAAACAGTGGGCTCCGCTAATGTGTCAGGCCAACCAGTATGAAGACTGATTGACCCTTGCTTTTTTGCCTTCATAGGTGTATCAACTCCCTATAAGTCCACGCCCAACCCACCAACACAGCATACCAACGACTTTGCCTTAGCCCCATGGTCCCTCTTGGGTGTGCCCCAGAGAGTCCATCCCCCATCTTGGGCATCCATAGCACTCCCACGCTACATTACCCTCATGACCAATCACCATCCCATCTTGGTTGTGCCCAGAGAGTCCATCCCCCATACTGGGTGGCTAAGGCACTCCCACGCTGAATCACCCTCAAAGCTGGCATCCAGCAGCACATAATTTTTCTGGCCAGTTGGCCAGGTACCATTGGTTTCTCATAGGGCTGAGGTATGTGAGCTGCCAGCGTCAGCCACTCCAGGTGAAATACCCCACACCTACTTCAGGGATCTTCAGTCCCACCACTATCCACTTTAGTGGCTCTTTATACTTAAATAGATAGGAAAGTGGACGAAAGAGGTATATTTATTTGGAGGGAAAGAAGATTATCTATACTCTAGACTACTACACCTATGAAAACCCCTCAGCCATCCAAGCATGAACCTTAACTAATAGCAGTCATCCATGGTAGCGATTCCCTCCCATTCCTCTCATCTCAATAACCAAATATTAATGTCAGAAATTTGCCTTCACGGCTCCAAGAAAAGAATGTTTTGGGTCAAAATGGGCCAACGCAGGAAAATTTTGGACATTTACAAGTTTCCAATGTTGATAGGGGTGATTTAAATGATATGAACGATTTTATCAGAGAAAAGACCTTGGCCAATTCTCGGGGAACCCTGCAAATTGGGTTAATACTAATATGAATACTAAACGGGAAATCAGCACAAAGTTGAGCAGATTAATTGCCCCGACCACATGAGGGAACCTAAGGAGTCCATTGGCAGTTTCTACCCCTGCCACATTCAATTCCCTTCAAACGCATAAGTGGTAACCACTCCTTTTTATAGGCGTGGAAGAGGTCCCCCAAGGTGAGATAATTTTAGCTAATGGAGATTGGCTGAAATTTGTTAAATCGTTATCCCATGAGTACGTCTTTCTGAAAATTAACTCCCCATCTGTTGTACAGCCAAAGTTAAGTGAGTTTTCTGAGCTTTGATAGGCTGAATTCCCATATTTCCTTATTCAGACTGTAACAAGACATTCCAAATTTATCATTGAATTCCCTTTGACCCTTGATACAGTTTAAATACTGAATAGTCAGATATTGAGAGGGTCCATTCTTTCATTACCCTTACGACACTTAATAAAACTATAAAAACCTACGACTTTTTAGTTTTTAGTGTCTATTTAATTTATTAAATTAAGTGGTTTTGATCCCCTCTTTGTTGGAATTTAGGACTTTTCTTTCCAATTACTATCACTTTTAGTAATATAATTTGGTTCAAACAGCACAATTTGATAACCAACATCAGGTGAGATAAGTATGAACAATAAAGTAAAGAGCTGGGCGAATGCAGTAAGGGGCAGCGGACCCAGACCTGCACCACCCAAAGGTACCAAGCGCACAGGTACAAATAAAAATCTCAGCAAAAATAAAAAAACCTGAGGTGGCGCCCCCCGCAGGTTTCATTAATTTTTTTTAAAATACTGCAGCTGTTTGGAAGTATCCAAATTGCAACCACTGTCATCGGTGGAACACAGGATACAAGTTTTCCTGGGTTTAGAAACACCAACAATGTGGAAAAGTTTGGTGAAGCCCAACAAAAATTTTTCTGCATGCGGTGTACTTAACAACCCATACTATCCACAGAGGTTGGGTAGATCTTGGGTTCAAAACCGTGGAAGAAGTGAACAAAGCAGCAAAAGTCAGAGTGGTACTTGACCTTCCCCTATGAACAGCAATTGGTCCCAACCAAATGCACCCATTGGACTGAATCCAAAGACATTTTCATAATTTAACAATTATCTTCTGACCACACTGGCACGCACAGTATCAAAAGACATCTCTGAGAGGCTTGGAAGCCTATGGAGAAATCAAAAAATTTGAAATGCAAAGATTCCAGCTGATGCCAACACTTAGCATGGGGAAGGCAATAGCAATTATTTTACTGAACCAGGATGTAGTAGAGGATATTACAAAAATCCCCCAAATTGCATCCTTCACCATTGATGGGAAAAATCCCAGTTGTTCCATGCAAGAGTGGAAAGTGTACCCCCCATATGCAACCACTGCCAGGCCTTTATGCACAAGATTCACGCTTGCCCCATAAAAGAAGGCCTGAGAGAAATGGAATTTTGTGAGGAGGAAATGGGCGAGGATGACTCAGAGTATGCTAAAATCATGGATACTACACAAGCCTTTAACTGGGGAGAACACGGGCAATACAAAATAATTGACCTAATTCCCCTAAAGAATGAAAAATGGCCAAACAAGCTCACAAGCTGGCCGCAGCCAAGGCAAAGGCCTCGGCGGAATCAACCATATCGCTGGAGCAGATCCAGGAAGACATGGAGGAACTTGAGTCCATGAACTAATCAGATCATGTGAAAACCATACACCCAATCTGACTAGATTGAATTTGGTGGAACCCAATTTGAAAATGAATGCAGCAAAATTGGGTTCAGTGCACCCCAGAAATTGTGGAATTTAACCCATTTGGGAAGGAAAATCAACAATGAAATGTGCAAAAAAATAATTTGGCCAATAAAAACCCACAATTGCACTGCAATAACATATTGATTCCAAGCAAAGCCAAGAGAGGAGCAAAAACTGCGGCAATGAAAGGGGTAGAATACACCCCAACTCCTACTCATGGCTATGCTCTCCGCAGTAGAGTTGCAGTGGAGAGCAATGTGAGCGAGGGAGTAGGGCTGGGGGCCCTATTAACCACTCCTGAGGCTTCAGGCGTCTTAGTAGAGATAGGGACGCTAAACATAGTGGGACTCAAGGCCTTAATGTCCCGGGCCAAGAAGTTGAGTCTCCTACAGAACCCACCTGTGGATATCCTGGCAGTGCAGGAAACCCACTGTCCACAGGGAGAGGAGGAGGCATGGGAAAAAATGCTCCTTCCAACAATATTGTTTTGGTCACTCCACTGTGGGGTGATAGTATGCGTAAACCAAAACTTTAAATCTATTAATAAAAATTTGTTCCTGGATGTCCGCATACTCGCCGTAAACTTCTCATGGCACATGGAAGTGCACACAATAGCCAGTGTGTTCGCCCCAAATGGTACACATGACCAAAGAGAATTTCTCACAGCCCTAAAACAACTAAATCTACCAGCAAATACTTTCATAATGGGAGACATGAACTGCTGGATTAACCTAGAGATGGACCAATGGCCATACACAACGGAGATACCACAAGGGCAAGTGGAACTCCGCGTACTAAAGGCCACCCTGGGACTATATGATCCACTGTCAAAAAGGCAATCCCTGCTACAAAACATGACACACCCACATGTATTCAATGGTAAACTTGTCTCTATGTCGAGGATAGACCTAATACTCACACCAATAATTTCCCATCACCAAATATAAAAATTTAAAACTGCAAAAATCGAATTCTCTGACCATCGGCTTTTTTTGGTATCTTACAAACTGGCAGAACCAAGTACCCAAGCACCCAGATGGTGCAGAATATGCCCAGAATTTTTAGCCAACTCAGAATTTCAATACTAGATAGGGGAAATATCCTCAACCTGGGATTTTCAAACACCTTTTTGCTCAGACCCACTAACCACCTGGGAAAATTTCAAAAAGTCAACAACCCAACAAATTAAACATACAATGTCTAGAAGACACAGGGCAGTTTCATACATTATCAAACACACATTGGCTGAAATTGACCATCTAGAAAACAATGTACCAAGAATGGGATACAGCCATGGATGGGGTTGCTAATGGGTTGAGGTTTCAGCTCGGCTAAACACCCTGATCCACAAACACCAACACTGAGTTGGAGTTCAATATAAAGGCAAAAACATAAGAGATGGAGAAACTTGCCCAAGCTACTTTTTCTGCCAATTACACGCCCGGAAAGATATGATAGCTTGTACACAGGTCCATTAACTGGAAAAGTTTATAGCAGAAACACCTAAAGAAGTCACGACCAAAGTGCACAGGTTTTATATGAAATTGTATAAATCTGAGCCGGTCAAACCAGAGAAATCGAAAATTCCTTAGAAGTGCACATATCAACACCGCGGTCTAAAATAATAATTTGATTAACCTAATATCATGTGAGGAATTATGGGAAGTAGTACGCGGTTCACCAAGAGGGAAATGCCCTGGACCTGATGGGATTCCCTATGAATTTTATTTAAAATATTTTACTAACATCTCTAAAATCCTTCTAGATTTAATGAACAAGTGTATTATGGAAACATGCCTCCTACCTGGAGGCAAAGAAGCATACACGGTCACTTTATTCAAGAAAGGAGACAGATTAGACCTATTTAACTGGCGCCCAATTTCCCTAACCAACACAGATACAAATATTTTCACAAAAATTATGGCTAAACTACTAGGAGAAATTGCAACTGATGAGATATCCCCATCACAAGATGGATTTGTTCCAAAAAGATCCATATGGGATAACATCCACACAGTTGCAAATGTCTGCCAGTCCAAAACCTCTGGAGCACTTGTCTTTTTAGACTAACAACAGGCATATGACAGGGTGGACTGGACCTATCTTAGGGCCTGCCTTCAAAAATTCAAGCTTCCAAATAGATTTATAAGCGGGGTAAAGTTGTTTACAGAGTCTGCAACCATGGCTGTGCAGGGAGCAGGCTTCTTAACCAACCCAGTTATCCTACAGAGAGGACTAAAACAAGGAGACCCCTTAAGCCCTCTACTCTACAACTTTAGCCTAGACCCCTAATCCAAAATACAAACACACTGCTCAAAGGAATCAACGTCAAGGGCCAACCACCAGTCAAAATGATGGCATTCGCTGATGATTGTGTGGTGGGCATATCCAACGATCAGGACGCTTGCAGAATTGAGAAGATAATACAAGACTATTCAGCTATAAGTAACGCACCACTTAACACTGAGAAAACGGAAATTGTACTCCTGGGGAAATATCAGACCCGGTGGATGCCATCTACACAGGGCCAACAAGCTAATACAACATCAAGACTCCTGACCAGACATTGAAGGCGAAAATTAGCAACGACCTCACTGAAACTTCCATTCATCACCAAGCCAACAGCTGGCCCTGTTCATCACTTGGGAGTATGGTTGGAAGAAGGAGGTTACGCTAACTCCATGATGGAAAAGCAAATTATTAGACAAAATAACAAAACGCATTGCCTCCTTATATGGACACCAAACAGCTCTAACAGGAAGGGTTACGGTAGCCAACTCTATGATTCTATCAATCATATGGTTCATGGCCCATGCAATTGCTTCTCACCATCCTTCTTCAACACAATCCACGCCTTATTACAAGGATGGCTATGGTCCAACCATAACCCCATGTACACCTCAAAACCCTATTTGGCTCTAGAAGGAATGGAGGTATGGGGCTTACTAATTACGTAGAGCAAGCAACCCATTAACAGGATCCTGGATAGCTCAGGTGACTAGCCCAGACCTTCCAGATACACAATGGGCCAGAACAGCAAGATATAACTTCACACGTGCCTCCAATTATAAAACCCAGATCACCTGAACAATTTAATCAAATATCTGGCATCCCACCCCACAGCGGCAGGACCACACGGCACTCCTGCACATTTCAAACGAATACTCCTAGCCATGAGAAGAGCGACATGGCGGATTCACATAAATGGCCAAACCAGTCACTGAGGACGCCCAAGGCTAACTCACAGATAGGATATCAATGATCAAATAGTCACAGACAATATAATAAGCAAAAGCCCAAGTACCATAGCCATGATAGATTACCTGGACCATATGGACATACCCTAAAATCTGGAGACTCAAAGAAGAGTATGGAGATACACACATCACCCTCTACTCCAACCCAAGATAAGAGCACATGTATGGAGGTACATGAGGAGAGTATACCAAACAGCTGAAAGGTCAAATGCCATTCACACCTCATGTACAATATGTGGTCAGTATGGAAGCCTAGCCCACCATTTAGAACAATGCTCAACATCAGTGGCTGTATGGAAAGAGGCCATGCGCCTTTTCCGCCAAGAAAAAGGACATCCATTCAGCCTAGCAAGGAACATTTTCGCTATAAACATGGACTCTCCTATCCACCCATCTCTCAGGGCGTTAATAGTAGCAATAGCACTATGGACGATACATACAATGGTACTGGAATCGTTCACAGGAGCAGCGCCAACAATCCAAGAAGCCATTCATCGCTTCCACAGCCATATATTGGAACATTTCCAAGCATGGCTGTTTGGACATATATTTATAACAGAAGGAAAATCAACACATGGTTCCCCATATAGTTCCTAAAAGTTGATCCTTTCCTTCACACATGCTGCATCCAAGAATAAGCCAGCATAACTCCCCTTCCCTACCGTCCTAAACTTGGTAATCCTGGAGACAACAAGAGATGCCTTGAACCCTCTGGAGTGTCTTTAATTGTCGAATTTAATTAGTTTTCTCACTATATTGGAAGTGCTTGTCCCCTGGTCGACCTTTCCCAAATAAATAAGAAGTTTGTTGGAATTTAGGTTTTCACACACCCAAGTGAGCTTATCCAATCCTAAATCCAACAATTAGGTCAACTCATATTTGGCACAAGTTGCCAGTCAGCCATATATAAATTAATATATAATTATAACTTTAAGCATCCTTAGTATAAGTTTTAAACTTCAAATTAGGAAGCAGATTCATAATTAAATAATTGATGATGAATACTTTAGATTTCCACCAGAAAATCCCACAATCGTTTTTTATGGCAGTTGGCATCCAGATTAGATTCCGCTGAACTTGTATTCAAGTCAGCAAAATCATCAGATGGTAAATGAATACATCAGCTTTCCACTGAAAATCCCACAATCACCTATTATTTCACAGTTAGCGCTGAATTAGGAATCTGCGTAACCTAAAATAATAATTTTTTTATAACATCAAAAAGTATTGAACTAGGCAATTAGCCAGCAATCACACCTGACTAACTGACACCCCTAACTCTGATAAGATTGGGAGGAATCCATCTGGTTAGTTTTCTGACAGGCACCATGTTATAAAAGACAACTTATCCATGTTTTCTTGTCTGTAGAGTAACCTTGGACTACCTTAATGGGTATTCTGTCCACTTATGTAAATCCTTTACTCTGCTCTTCTCATGGCTAGGAGCAACCGCTTAAAGTGTAAAGGGGCTCTGTGTGGACCTACAGCCAATGGGTGTGATGCCAGATACCTGATCAGAAATTTTGGATGATCGGGGTTTCTTAGATGGAGAGGACAAATACAGTTTAACCTTAGTATTTGATCCCCTAGTGTAGGTTTGGGTGAGCCAGATTAGTTACATGGGCATCCAACCACTTCATATTTGAAAAGCTTGTTTGACATAATTGGTTTTCCCCAAGTTACTACAGTGCCTGTAGCAAAACAAAGCTTAAAAATGCACTGGGACAATCTGGCCTGAAAAGCCACACCTGTATGAGAGCATATACTGATTTAAAGAAAGGATGTGAAAAGACGTTTTTCATGTGTCATAAAATAAATGATGTACTTTAACATAGAGTTAGCAGTCACAATCTGACTAGTCAGACTTGTGTATTGCGCATAAGGGAAGCAATGCGCTTAGTTACTTTGTCCAGTAGATGGTTCTCAATAATGGTGTTAGTATATCCCCTTGCTCAAGCCATACTCTCAAGTAGCGAACAAGTCCTGTGGCAGGTTTGAAAGCAAATGGGAGTTCACGGAGGGTGGTTGCAAAACTGCGCCAACTAAAGTGGGTGAGGGGTCTATTGGTTGGCATTACCCACTGGTCAAAGATGGAGAGTAACTAAAGGTCTGATAGTTGCCAAGTAGGAGTATCTCAGTTTCATTTTGCATTAAGCACTTCATTGCTAACCATGGAGTATTCTTAAATGGTAGCCTCAAGGATGAGAGCATAACTGTTGTCAGAGATACCCACCACATAATCATCTGCAAGCCATCATTCTGACTGATGGCTGGCTATAAACGCTGACCCCAGTAAGACGAGCATTTGTGTTGCATATCAGTGAGTCAAAGCTCAAGTTATACAATAGGGGGCTTATAGGGTCATCTTGGTGGAGACTCCTCAGTAGGAAAACTAAATTAGTTAGGAACCTGATCCATGTACAGCCATAAGGACTTATTCAGTAAGCAGAACCTTCCAATTAATAAATCTGGCTGAGAGGTTGAACTTGTTGAGGCAAACCTGAATGTATGTCTAATTAACCCAGTCGTGGGATTGTTGTTGGTCCAAATAACAATCATTCAAGAAGCTTGATACCTGCAGCCATCAGCAACTGTGTGAATGTTATCTCATATGGACCCCAGGGGACGAATCCTTATAGTGAAGAAGATATTACATCAAGCGCTATTTTCATTAGGCGTTTAGCCATGATTTTTGTGAAAAGTTTGGTATCAAAGTTAGTAAGTGAGATAGGGTGACATTTTGATAAGTCCAGCATCTATCTATTTTTAACACAGAGCTACCATATACGTCTCTTAGCCTCTATGTGGAAGGCATGTCTCCATAATACAATTTATTCATGGAGGCTAAAAAGAGGTTAGAGATGTTAGAAAGTATTTTTTTATAATACTCATAAGGGATCTCATCAGGTCAAGGCCATTTCCTATGCGGTGCTCTGCAAACAGCTTACCAAAGTTCCTCTTGCAAATTTGATCAAATTAGATTATTGAGATGAGTTGTAGTGTGGATATGTACATGATAAAGGAATTTCTTAATCTCTTCTGTGTCAACCAGTTTAGATTAGTATAAAATTGAATAAAAGCTGTTCACTTTGATAGCAATCTCTTTCAGCTCTTCTGCAATGGAGGTATCCAGCTGCCAAACCTGTGTGCAGGCCATGGTATTCTTGGGAGAGTAAAATTTTTAAAAGCTATTGGAGCAAGTTTTTCCAGTCAATATTAATGCTTTTGACTGAACATCAACACAGTATTGTGTTTACTTATCAAAGCGTTTAGGAGAGAGGACACCTCAGCCAACTTACGCCCCCATTCAGGGCTGTAACCTGCAGCTGGGCATTATTTTCCAGGTGGTTTACTTCAGCTAAAGTGCACATTATGATAACTGAGTCTGCCCAAGTTTCTGCGATGATATATGCTTTGCTTGGTTAACTGTTTGCATCTTAAAATTCGACCAGGTGTTCAAAGGGTTAAACAAAAGGGCGTTGTAAAATACCAAGCTGAAGTCACACCCTTAATCCAGGAATGATACTCCAAGTTGGAAAAATAGTCCAAACGGAGTCTACACCATCTGGGCGCCTGTGCAGGTGGTTTCAACAGAGTAAAAGACATCAAAACCAGCCAATTATTAGGATATTTGATATTAGCAGTTTAAATATAAAATTTGGGGTCAGACAATTAAAAGAACTAGTATAAGGCCTATGCATGAAATATACAGTAGTTGTTTATTTTAGACATAAGGTCAATTTATATCTTAAGAGGAGTGGCGAAAGCTTAGGTAAGGTATCATAAAGGCCCAAGGTAGCTTTTAGGACGCGAAGTTCAACGTTTCCTTGTGAGGCCTCTGTTATGGGAGGCGCCAATTGGTATTTGGGTTACCTCAACAGTTCATATCTTCCAAAATAAAGGCGTTAGGTGAGAGGTAGAGGAGAAAAAGATAAAAATCACTTCAAACTTATGCATAATTTAGTGCATATATGCTGGTAATTCATGCACCTTGTAATTGGTTTGACCAAACATCTGAATACATTATTTTTATATACTAAATTCATACTTTAATAATTATATATTGGATATGAACGTTATAAGAATTAGTATGCCACATGGCCCTGATTTTTATATCCAGTGTCCTAATGTATTAATCTACACTTAATCACATTTCTAAATAACCAATGATGCATTTCTCATTTCCAAATTTATCAGCCACTAAGGCCGTGACCTTAATCAAATATTGCCTCCTTTTTAGCTAAGTGTACTATGCTACATTGTCCCATGATGGCATAAAACTATTGGAAATAGAGTACTATGTTACTATTACTGTTAATCGGACAATAATTTAGTTATCTTGAAGATTACACTTTTTTATAAAAAATTTGCCTTGAGCCCTAATTATTTGACTCCTAACCCAAATTATATAGCGCAGATTTTAGTCTATCTTATTGGAATGCTACTTAGTAACTATGGAGAGCACCAATGAGAACGCTGGATGGGGAAGCTATCTGAGAGGGTTTGGCAAAGGGAAGGGGATATTTTTCTGGAACAAGATAAATCAGCCTATATGAACAAACATTTGAGAAATCTCATGAGCCTCTGACATTATTTGATACTTCAGGGTGCTCTCTTATTTACTTAAATAAAAAGCTTTGTTGCTGAAAACATAGTTTCTTTTATGAGTTTTGGTCAAAGTTACTGTCTTCAAACAGTACTTTTTGTTGCTTATGCATCTACCTGTGCAGTTTAATACAACGCCCTAGCTCCGATTCTGACATTTGATGCTCACTACAGAGACCACATCCTTATTTCCTGTGTACTATTGTCTACAAGCATGGATACTTGTCACTTAGCCAGGTACTACTTTCTATATGAGGTAGCGCAACTTTATGAACATTGAAGGGCATAGCCTTGAGGCCTTTCTAAACCGTTCTGACGAGATTGGTCAGATATGAGCAGAATTGAAGCTTCACACTGGCAACTTTTCTGTTATTATATTGGGTCATGATTATTAAATAAAAGACTTGAAACAGCAAGTAGCGTTCCTAGAGAACAAAATATGGCCTTAAGAGCGTACTTCCCGTCTTCTAACTAAATGATGATCAATATAAAAATTACATTTCAGGCAGAATGATGCCATTTTTTGAATTAAGACCAATTCAAGTTGGTGATTCGTCAAAATAGTTGCCAATGTCATCTGGGTCAAGTTGCTTGTAAATCCTTCTGATAGAATCTATTAGTGATGGCTATGTGCCGCGACTTATATGTATTTGGCCTGCTGTTTTCCCCCAAACTGTATGTAAAAGCTTCCAAATACCCTAACAATATAGTGGCTCATAGTGGTGTACCGTCCCCTTCATGTATAAATAGCCCAGTAAGTCTGATAGGGCCATTGCAAGATTTTCAGCTCTGAAGCCAAGAAAGACATTTCTTGTTAGCCCTGTTAACCTACCAAGTAGTTTAAGAAAGCAAACGTTCACGTTTTATTAATCTTTTTGAGCTTAACATGGATGGTGCACCTGAGATCACTAAGTTGGCAGTGTTAATGAACTTGTTGGACTTTGAGATCCAGGAGTTAGTTATTATGAAACTAAGGAATGCCAGTGTGTCCTACATTAATGCTAATGTCCTTTCTTATCTAGAAGTTCCGCAGAGCTAAAAGGATGACCACTCATAATATAGAACCTTAATATATCAAATAATAGAGATGAAATATTCATGTGTTTGACAAATGATTTTGTTTGGATGGCAGATTCTATATAAAGCTACCGTTATAAATGATTTTGATGTTTGGATCTCTTTTTTCCATGCCTGTGAGCCTACATGGATTTATATCACGTTTTGATAGCAGTTCTGTATGATGAAATGATTTCACCCATATGGTGAATAACCTCCATTGTTGCACTGTCAATTTTGGACCACTTATCCTAGTCCCCAAGAGCTCACAATCAATCTGACTGGGGTATACCCCTCGCTCAGTAATTAATTTGGGTGTAGGGCCCTCATATTAAGAAGCCTAATATTAATCAGATTATTTGTTATCTTTTCAAAATATGGAGCATTATGATAGTCATTGCCCTAAGTCAAATTATAAGGCTATGGTTCATTCAGTGAACCCCATGAAAGAGGCGCACTTTGGGAAAAGTCAGGGTGGAGTAGAACATTAGTTTTCTACATCCGCCTCTTCTAAAAAAATCCCAATTACAAAAAGCCTCTGACCTCACCTTCTGTCCGGCGGAAGTATGACAATGCATCCTCACTCTGGCAGTTCAATATTACTAGTTAAATATAGGTTTGTTGTGACCCACTATTCCCTAAAAAAGAAATGTGAAGCCAAGTTGGTGCCAAAAATAATAGTGAAACCATACGCTCAACAGTTAGTATTACAAGAGCTTTGCATTACCTCTGGCGATATCACTCAATTAAATGGGGTCCAAATGGCGATGCCAATTGAGACTTTGATGGAATCCAGCCCTCAACTAGGCTTTGAGATTCAAACTTTTTAGGTCAAGTGACCACTTTGGATGTCCTAACTAAAAAATCTGGTAGACGCTTACTTTTCTAAATACGTTTATATTAATAATATTTAAATAAGGATAAAGTCCATGCAATTGTAGATAGTGGGGCACAATTTATTAATATGTTTACTAAACTGGTGAAGAGACTTGGCCTAGCTCCAGACATAGATCATCACAAAATCTATGTCACCAGCCCTCAGGCTACAACTTTATAAGGAGCGTATAGTGCATTGCTGCTGAAATTCAGCTCCTTTGTGATTTACGCTCCCACTATAAATGTCCCAGGTCAAAATTATGATTTTCTTTTTTAGACTTCATTTATAAGAGCTCATGGATCCAAGGCAGATTTTAAAAAATACTTTATAACCTCATACAAACACTTACATTAATTTATAATTGTAATAATGGGGCCGCATTGCCTTGAACTTAAGGGTTTGTCACCCTAGTATATAATGATGGTATATTGCCCATGGGGTATCAGTGGATAGGTGCCTGTGCGCGGTAGTTACCTAACCAGATTGTAGAATCTATAGGGATTCCACTAATGATAATTATAATCTAACCATTCTAGTGGCCATCAATTTGTTGTGGGGTGGAAATTAATTTGAAAGTTATCCAAGGATTATACAGCAAAGTATTTGCACTGTTTTGTTGTGCCAATCTAGAGTTTGTCATCATGCCAGGGATTATCCTCCCTGATCACAGCGAAATTAAGGTGCTTTTAGTTAATCTGTGTGCATACCCAATTCAGATAAACAAACATCAGATTATCACTTTTGTGCATATTTACCAGTTGAAGAAGTTCAGAATATTCTTGAATTGGTAACTTTGATGAACTAGACCTTGGCAGCAATATTGAGCTGAACGTTTGCTCCTTATTACCTTAAAAAAGCCTCTTAGGTTTAACTGAGAAGAGAAGGACTAAGCGCTAATCCTTTTTGAAAAGTAAAAGATTATTTTCGCAAAGGATGTCTGTGATATGGGTTGTGTACATGATGTACTACATCATATCAATACTGGAAATCATCCGCCAATTTATTATCATCCAATTAGACATTTGTTGGGATTTTGCCAAATTCTTTTGGTTCCAAAAAGTCTACTTCATCAATTCCCCTGGCACTATTGGAAGGAGAAAGTAATCTATCAAAATTTATTAATGTTAAGAAAGATCAGTCTCATCCCAATCAAGGGATAGAGGATTTGATTTCTTGACTTGTTTTAGATCAAAAAGATCCTGAACCATTACATAAAACTATAAATGCATCCTTCTGATAATAAAAATTATGTCGAATTATAAACTGTTTTTTACTTTAATTTATTACTTTTTGGAGAGTCCACTCAAAGTAACTATGAGAGAAAACCTGCCCCATTGGAAGTGTAATTAAAAACTTCCAGAACGTTAAAAGGCGTTGGATGAAGTTGTTAATGCTGAAATTAATCAGCTAGTGCAACACAGGAAGCTAGTGCTCTCCAAGAGCCCTTGGGCCTCCTGGGTGTTAATTATTAAGATGAAGGATGGGCCAAATCATGTAGTTTCAGATTACTAAAATATGGACAATATCACAAAAAATGGACCCTATCATTTACCATAACTTGGTGATTTGCTAGACCGCTTGAGCAGCGTGTAATATTCTTCAGTCAGGCATTTAATTTATGGCTACTGGCAGATAGAGCTTCCTAAGGAGGAGAAGGAAAAAATGCGCCATGATAATGGCCCAGAGCCTCTGCCAGCCCACTAGGATGCCGCAGGGGTTATTCAACGCCCCTGCGACCTTTCAAAGGGCTATGGATAATATCTTAGGCGACTTAAGAATTTCCTGTTGTTTAGTTTATCTATACGATATGAAGGGTTTGTTTTGAAAATTTAATGAGCATCTGCAACATTTGGAAGATGTCCTCTGCCGCCTTTCCAAAGCTGAATTAAAAATTAAGCCACATAAGTGAATTTTTCTTTGAGAAGCTGAAATTTGAAATTTGTTATTGATAAGCACGGTTTGTGGCCTCATTCAGCAAAAATTGAAGCTATTGAACACATGGCGCAACTAAGCAGAAAGTTTAACGTTCATGTGTTTCTTGGATTAATCAGTTATTATTTCATGTTTGTAGAGAATTTTAGTAAAATGGGAAGACTGCTATTTCACCTTCCCAAAAAATAAGTACCCTTTGAGTGGACTGGGAAATGTCAGCTAGCCTTTGATAAACTCAGGCTTTACATTACCCAAGCGCCACTTTTAAAGTATCCTAATTTTGTAAACTTTTTTTTATTAAAATAGATGCATCTCTCACTGCCGTTGGGGCAAAATTTTTGCAATTTAATTCTGATGGGGTTGAGCACTCTGTTGTTACTGCTGTCAGACGTTGGATGTCCATGTGTGGTATTATACATTACCTTAGAAGGAGTGATTGGTGGTCCTCTGCACATTTAAGCAGTTCCAGGTTATATCAGGAAGTGAATTTCACCATAGTAACTTATCATGCTTCCCTGCACTGGTTACAGAACCTAAAAGAGCCAGAAGGATGGTTAGCTTAATGAGCTTTGAGATTGCAGGCTTGTGATTATTAAATTCAGCATTGACCTGATGTAAAGCATCAACGCTGATGATTATCTCAACTGCCCACCATGGCCTTAGTGTCTAACTTGGCTGACGAATTTTTAATAAATTGCTAAACCAAAACTATGACAATGAACCAGAGGAAGTTCAGCGCTCACTAGAAAAATTAAGGATGAACACCATGATTAATAATGATAACCTTTCAAACCATCAACAACTAAACTTAGGTTACCCCAACCAATGGTGCGGGACAATATTACTATCAGGACCCACAAGGTAACGGTGCACAGAGGTTTCAAGAAAACTACAGAATTATTGAAACAGCATCACTATTGGGAATCTATGAATTTTGACATTTGTGAGACCATCTGCTGCTGCAAAAAGTGTCAAGTAGACGGGCCTTATCAGAAAGCCACTACTTATCAGTTGGCTAAACCTAACTTTGCTTGGCATACCATATCTATAATAAGTTGTGGGCCCTCTGGACAATATAGCCGGTCAGCTTTAAATATATAATAGTGGCCATTGACACCTCACAAAATGAGTGTAGGCTAAAGTGGTCAGGAATTTAGGCTCCATAACAATGTTTAAGTTCATTTTAGAAGTTATTATCTATCAGTACGGATATCCCCAGATTCTGCTGACAGATAATGGGACTACCTTTATGTCCCAGATAATTATAAAGCATAATGACTTAATGGGTATATGTGGGGTATTGTCTATGCCTTATCACCCTGAGACAAAGGCACCGTTAATGGGTGAATAGTACACTTGTTGAGATACTACATAAGATAATTATGTCAAAGTCATCTAGCTGGACTCTTTTATTACCTTCCACCAAATTCATCTACAAAATATCTTATCATCTGTCATGGGAAATTTCCTGTTTGCTTTACTTCATGGGAAGCAACTGGCACTTCCCCTGATTTTATATACTTGTGTCAATAAAGAATTTATGACTTCATTAATTATTTAGAAACTTTAATAGACATTTACTTCAACTACAAAGTGCAGCATATTCTAATGTGCTGGTCAGAAAAGAAGACCCCATGAATGAGATGATGAGGACTGGTGGCTGTTAACCCACTTTATTATAGGGGACTTAGTTTTGTACTATGTTAATCATGAATTTGGAAGAAAAAGCAAGTTGGAGCACATATGTAATGGCCTTTTACATTAATAGAATGAACTCCGCAGATGCTTATTCTATGAAGGATCCTGTTTGTTGGGATCACAGGTTGTTACCATGGACCCTTTGTTGTTTATAGGCCAGTTGACTAAAGTCCAGGGGCGTTGGATACTTACCTTGGTTGCTTCTCTTGGTCAAGAAGTCTTGTTAATCCAGATGTCAAGTCTGGTGAGGCAAATTCCAAATAGATATAATTTTTACTTAATATTGAGAAAAGGAGAAAAAGTGTAGATTTATTAGCTCAATACCAGCTATTTATGGGTAGTTGGTGAGGTGTTTCAGAGAAAATCTAAGACGCCCAAGCTTAGATCTAATAATATAAGCAAATTGGGGTTTTGGTGCAAGCCCAATTATCTCAGTTGAATTGTTTGTGCTCGCCTCATGGC
The DNA here is from genome assembly GCA_022478985.1 of Massospora cicadina. Lineage (NCBI taxonomy): Eukaryota > Fungi > Entomophthoromycota > Entomophthoromycetes > Entomophthorales > Entomophthoraceae > Massospora > Massospora cicadina. The sequence continues at coordinate 94,038 of JAKSZP010004210.1, read as the reverse complement.
TCAGGTTTGAACCCCAATGTTGGGTGGCTCTGAGGGAGCATAATTTGACTGTGTTATTTGAGGTTTATCTCCAATTTCAATAATAGTCAACTTTCATAAGAGAACATCCCTGACAGAAGTTTGGGATTTTTGGTCAAATTGGGATCGATTTTCCACCATCTGACACATCTTTATCTGCTGTTTGGGTAGGAATCCTGACAATCCCTCTCTAAATCTTAGCACAAGGGTAAAATGGACGTAGAAAGATAATATGTATGTGGTTTTAACAGTGCCCTGAATAAACTACAATTGAGTGTTCTTTGCCCTATCTATATATGGATTGATAAGGCCCTGACCAGTTGGTGCCCAGCTTGTGATCATGATCTCCAGGATGGTGATGGTAGAATAGGATGAGGTCACCTGGTATGAAGGTGTAGGGGATCATGCTTATCATTTAATTGAACAGTTTCTCTACTGGTTGTGGGGGACAGGTTTTTGGCAGCCAGGGCCTGAAGTCTTACGCTTTCTTTTGCAATACTTTGCATATAGACTTTAGGGTGCTTCAGGAGAAGCTTGGTCAAGCATCTCCTGGACCTTAGAAGGCAGATGGGGACTTCTGCCTTACAACTCTTGGAATGGCAACATCTTAATAATTCAATTGTAACTAATATGTAAGCCAGAATTGCACTAGGCAAATATTGGGGCTAATGAAGGGGTTCAATCATAGCCATTTTCCGAAGGGTTGCAGTTAAAGAACCATTTACCCACTCTTCAATTCCATTTTTTGAAGTATGGTAGGAGTGGAGAATACCTTTGTGGATCTCATCAGGTCAGTAAAACTTTCATCAGCATTGAGCGGAAATTTTGTCTGTTATCAGAAAAAATGACATTAGGGCACTCATGTTGGGCGATAATCCTATTATTTAAAAATGTAATGGTAGCCTTTGCTGAAATGGTGGAGAGCGATACAGCTTTGATCCACTTCGTTAGATTGTTCATGGATAGTAGGAGGTACTGATGTCCATTGGAGGCTTGAGTAAGAGGTTTTACAACTTAATGCTAATAGTATATAATGGTTCACAGGGTGGTACCACTGGATGTTGAAAGTGGGATTAGGTCTGGCTTGGCTTTTACATACCAGACAGGACTAAAATACATTCTGGATAGAAACAAGAATTCCCTCCAAATAACATTGAGTTTTAATCAACTGGTAGGTTTCCAAATTCCCCATGGAAAACTTGCTGATGTCCCTCTATATGACGTCAGTTTGAGCTAATGGTCTTACATAAGGTACCCATTGTTTAGACACAAGTTTGCACAATTGACTGTTCTTGACTTGGAGATTTGCTGATCTTTTCACTAATTCCTTTTGGAGGGTTTGGGATTCGTCATTCCATAATTATAGTTGGGTTAGGAGGTCATAGAGTCGATCCTCTTCAGGGTCAGTTATAGTTAAGATGAGAAGCTGAGATAGGCAATCCACATTTTGATGGATTGGCCTGGGTCAGTGGTTAATGGAAAAGTCATAATTTTGAAGGTTTAACGCCCACTGGGCTAACCTCCCATTGGGGCCCTTCATTTGCTGTAGCTATCATAGGGAAGTATGGTCAGTAATTATAGTGTTTGTTTCCCATATAGATAAGTTCAAAAATGCTAAATAGCCAATAATACCGCCAAGAATTCTCATTCTGTAACGCTATAATTACGTTTGGCTCTAGATAAGTTCTTGCTGTAGTAGGGGATGGGATGGTCCACTTAAGTTCTCATCATGCTGAGATAGTAAGGCTCTGATGGCAATATTGCAAGCATCAGTAAAGAGGAGAAAGGGCATATCAAAATTTGGATGAATAAGTGCTGGAGAGTAAGAGAGACTCATAGCAGGTCAGAAGGCTGGTGTTACTCTTCTTTCCACTGAAAGGGTATTCCTTTCTTCAATAGATATACCAGAGGCTCAGAGATGTCTGAAAAATGGGGGATAAATTGGCAAGTAATAGCTCACCATTCCTAGTAAAACTTGTACATCTCATAGATATTTAGGGGGATCATCTTATCAACAGCCAAGGCCTTATCATTCATTGGGGATATTCCACTTTACTGACCTAATGCCCAAAAATCCATCTCACTCTGGAAGAAAGAGCATTTAAACAGCTTTGGTTTTAATGATGATTGATGTAACTGCTGAGACTTGCCTAAGGTGATCTAGATGTTCAGTAAAAGTTCTTGAAAAAACGGTAATATCATCAAGATAAACTAGTACGCAGGAGCGTTTTAAATCGCCTAGTAGCCCGTCCATAGCACGTTGGAAGGTAGCAGTGGCGTTACACAACCCTGAGGCATTTAAGTGGGATCAAATAATCCTTCACTTGTGATGAGAGCGCATTTTCCCAATCTTCTGGTGACAAATCTACTTGTCAGTATCCACTATAGAGATCTATAGCTGAGAAATAGTGGGACCCCAACATTAAGCGTAAAGAGTCATCTATATGTGGCAGGGGGTAACTATCTTTGCGTGTGATAGAGTTGAGGCAGCAATAATTTATAACAGCATGGTGACCACCATCCTTTTTCTGAATTAATAAGAGTGTGGAAGCCCATGAACTTTTGTAAGGCACAAGTAACCAGGCTAAAAACAGTTGTTGTAACTCTAAGGCCACTTGAACTTCCTCCACTTTGGATTTTTAATATGGTTAAGATATAAATGGAAGGTGATCTTTGCTTTTGATTTGATGAATTAACCCCAGACATTTTCCCATAGTCACTTGGTCCTAAAGAAAAAAATATTGCCATACTCCTCGAGTGTGATGGTCAAGGCGCTGCCTGACCACCACATAACCCTGACCCTCCCTAAGGCGGGGATTGCAGCTAATAGTACTGTGCACGATTTACATAAAAATGTAGGGCTCAAGGGCAACGACCCTCAAAAATGGCATTCTGTCAAATCAGATGCTGCAAAATTGATAAAACCTCGAGGCAAAGGTGGCAAAGGTCAACGTAAATGGTGACTGGGCCAATCAGAGGCCGCCAACCCAAATTCCAAGGTCTCATGTGTAGAGATTGGCAACAGCAAAGAGCATCTCAGCAATCAGGGGCTACCAAGCTGAATTATGCCAAAAATGGAAGTGGCATGAATCATGGCATCAGGAAGCTCAGTGAATCAGGAGCTGCTATGCCAAATAACACTAAAATAGGAAACGTCAGCATCTGGCAGCTCAATGAATCAGGAGCTGCCAAGCTGAATAACTCCAGAAAAGGAAATGATGGCATTGGGCAGCTCAATGAATCAGGAGCCACCAAGCCAAATCTGCCACTCATCAAAATTATCGAGAGCCATGGCAAAGTGCAGCCCAGCAAATCAGGGGCTGCCAGGCTGAATTATCCCAAAAATGGAAATTTTGGTGATAAGGTTGAGATGAGCTCTGATTCATCCTCGACAAATGAAAACATATGCAAAAAAGTTTCCATAATGCCATGGGTACTCAACAGACAGTCTAGAACAGGCCTAGATGAGAATATCAGAGACCAAGATTCCTGAAATAGGCCCGCAGACTCCATGGGGTCCAATTTCCCCATATTTCCCATTACCTAATATAAAATTAAACCAAGCGAAGGTGTTTAAGACAACTTTGTCTTCTAATATATTCAATAAAAACTTAAAAATAAAAATAAAATCTTGGAATTTTGAAATCATTTATTTGAGACTTAAAGGAAAATTGTGGATTTTGAGTGAATTAACATGGACCATTCCTCGGATTTTGACAGAGCTGTCACCCCACTGTATACTCTCTCTGGAGGCCAAACTGCCCTCCTCAGCGTGAGCATCATCCTTACAGTGTTCCAAGGATATCTAAATCGCTTAACAAGCCAACAAACGCGGGACCTCACCACAGCGGCCCTCTCTTGCCTATGGGCCCTCACATGGGCCCTCTTGCCCAACTGCTTTGTGACAATGTGGAGAGATCCCATTCATCACATCGAGGAGGTCTTTGACATCCTGGCGTTCATTTGGGGTAAGGTTATCCCCAACTCTACTGTCAACCAAAGCTACGGTGGATGGGGGATTGAATCCTAAATCCTGTAATGAACCAAAACAATTTACATTAGCAATATCCTTAATGGGACATAGTTTTACATAAGCAATAGGGGCATGCCAAGGGACCTGAAGAGTTTTAGTGGTTAAAACCCTAATAGAATAGAGACATATTTCCTATAAGCAGGATCCAAAATCACCAGGCAGGTCAACGCTTCCTTGATAGAAGGGTTTGGGTGTCCATTATCTCCAAAAATTTGCATGGGAGGGGTAAGAATCTGAATCCCTAAGCTATAATAACTTGTGAGTTTGAGGGTATAGTAATATAATGAGGGGTATACAGTGGGATCCCTTCTTTGGCATCCACAGCCTCCAAGGTAACTTAATTTTCCCTAAAGTTTGGTACTCAATTTTGCAAATGGAGGATGGGTATTTGAGGAAGCACGTCATTTTTTTAGAGGCTCCTTTATTTTTTAAGGCGAGTTCAAATATAAACAGAATCTGATACCCTAGTAGGGATAGGTATTTTTCCTTGTGGTTAATTATGCAGTTAAACTCTAAAATCAGTTGGACATTAATAAGCAATTTGTAGTTATCATTTTCTAGCATAATGGTGGTGCAGTAATTAATAACTTTCTAAAACAAAGGTGTCAGGCAAACAACAAGTTAGAATTAGACTGGCCTGTCATCCTGAGTGCCAAAGCACCCAAACAGCAAACCAGAATGCCGGAGGCACTGCTGCTGTATGACATTTATGGAACTAGGTAGGAGTTCCTCCAATAATTGTGTATGAGCCATAATCGCATATATTTTTATTTTTATCTATCTGAGGCAAGCCGACCAGGGGACAGACATTACCAAAATAGAGAAAGAAAGTATTGACATGAAACCTGAGCAGGGTCAACTCTGTCATAAAAAAGTTTTTTTCACCTCCAGATTGGGACTTAAATTTTTCTGGTTACATCATGGGTAAGGTTTTCGTGTTATTATACCTAGTAACCGCCAATAGCTTCCTTCAGCTGGCACCTCAATTGATTGCAAAGGGTGGGAATCGAACCCGCGACCTTCAGGTTGGTAGCCATACACCCTACCAACTCGCCTTCCACCCCCTGCCATAATCGCGTATAGACACCTAGTAAATTACTAAATGAACACAGCCATAAACCCCAATGAATGTTGGAATACTGGTGGAAAAACGCGGTTTGTTTTTCAACATAAAAAACTGAAATCTTGGAAAGGATTTTTTATTGGAAACATAAGGAAGAAAATCAACCAACAATTTTCTCAGTGCAAGGCAACTGATTAAATAGTGTTCAATTGTAGTGAGTCAAAGCAGGGATTGAGTCCCTTGAATTCACCTAACCCAGTGAATTTTTTGGGAAATGGAACAGTTGATCTTAATTGGATCTGACATTGAAGGATTTGGCAGCAGGCAAGTTGATGTCAGTTTGACCTCAAATGCCTGAACTGAGGCTCAACTGCATTTCTATTGGTTGGCGTGATGGCATCTGACCCAGAGAGCAATGGGAAATCCCCATGGCCACCCCATGTAGGGGCGGTCCTAATTGGTTGGAAACGGGTTCAGGATGCCCAACCTGCACCGTGCCCAGTCACTGGGATGTTCATTTGGTTGAATGAGTTACATCAGCTGCAACTCCCAATTTTCTGGATAGGGTTTCAAACTTTCAGCGATGGTTTCCAAATATACCATCTGCACATTGGGGATCATCCCCAACGATTTTGAGTGGGGGTTGGCATTGGCGATCATATTGGTGACTGAGTCAAAACTGTCTGTAATTCCAGCCAAGTATTCAACATTTGTCCCTTTTTTAGTATGCATTTTCCAATTATCCATCTTTGATCTTATCAGTCTCTGACCCTTCAACTTTAATTTGGTGTTCTTTTGGTGCAGATTTCCTTAATTCAGCTGACAAGTTTGGCTGAGGTGAGTGAGGGTACTGGGGGAGGAATTAAAGAGGTAGGGCTGTTACCCAGCGCTCATCTACCATGTGGGCAAGGTCGCCCTGGGTGATGAGGGTACAGTCACCCTCTTCAGCCCGTTTTTATTTGGAAACAGGAAGAGCGCCTGATCTACGCACAGGGGACATTCCCCGGACTCATATTACCCTTTCCTTTTTCCAAATTGAAGGGCGCCAACACTGGGAAAATGCATGAGGGCCACATTTTGTGCACTTTGGGCAATTTGATTGCCATTACAGTCACAACCTTTTGAGAGGGATGAAGAGCGTCAGGGTGGGACTCATGGAACGCCTCAACCAGTTCCATGAAATTAGCGCAATCACTAGCTTTGCCCCAACTGTTCTCATAGGCTGGATACCCCTTCCACATGACAAGATACTGAACTGACCATTGGGATTTGCAGGACACAAAGATGTTTTCCACCTCAGCTTCTTCTGCATCTTATCACTATTGGTTTGAGTTTGGTGGGAACAATCCCCTTGAATGGGGACAACTGAGACGCGTGGAAGATGGGGTGCTGTTTCTAATGAGCTGGCAGTTTTAACCAGAAAGCACTATTTTCCAAGTCTTCTTCCACCAGGTGGGGACCTGAATGCTTGCTTGCAAACTTCTGGGAAGGTGTGACGTTTGAAGTTTATCCTCAACATCACATTGCCCTGATCTTTGATAGGACAGGACAGGCTGGTGTGGAAGATAGAGGGAGTGAGAGAGCATTAGTCTTGGCTAGACCCCAGGTTGAGACTAAGACTGGGGAAGGACGACGGTTAGATGTTTCATCAGGCCAGGGGTCGAACCAAATGGTTTTGAAGTGGGTGTTAACTAGGTTAAAGGTGGATTCGAATCAGAATTGGAACGATTCTTGGGTATGGTGGTTCAGCCACTACGGAATTCAATCTGGCCTAAAACAATTGGGGTTTGCTTGTGGCATGTTTCAAAAGACATAACGTCAGGCATGTTGAATGAGCTTAATTTATGCTTGCAGCAAAGATCTATAAGAGATAGGACTTGAGAATGTGAGGTTCTCTAGTTCCGTTTTCTATCAACTTATCTAAATATATCAAATAAAGCCGTTCCTAAGCCTTAGCTATTTTTATTACTGTCTTCCGAGGTTTATAATGATTATTTAGTCTAACAGCGTCCATGTTTGGCCTATACAAACAGAAGTTGGACTTTGAGAGCGAGATTGGGAAGGTTATCGTCTCCCTATACACCTTGTCTTGGAGTCAGGGCATGTTGCTGGGGGTAAGCATACTCGCAACTGTCATCCAAGGGGTGTTTATCCGTGGCTCCTGTAGCACACGCACTAGGAGAATGGTCTCATGGACCTTGTCTGCCCTTTTGTCATTAACTTGGGCCCTGCTTCCCGATTCATTCGTGGCTCACTGGAGGGAGTCAGTGCGTTACAGAAGGTACCTGCATCTGCAGATGGTAAGTATCTAACATAACATTAGAGCCCACCACTATATTGTGGCCAGGAAGCTGTTTTCGATCCGCAAACCATTTATAATCATTGATAGCCTTTGTGATATGCTCCCGCACTAAGGACTGGGTAGACTGAATGTGCTTAATGTGATTTGCGGCAGCAGGAACCTCAGGACATAGACAGGATCTGACCAAGAAAGAGGGTCTATAACCCAACGTCGCTTCATAAGGAGAAAACCCCATAGAAGCATGAGTACCGTTATTATAGACAAATTGTGCAAGAGGGAGATCATTGGCCCAGGTATCTTGTGCGGCTGACATGTAACAATGCAAATACTGTTTCAAAATTTGGTTAACCTGCTTGGGTTGTCCATCGGACTGGGTATTGTATGTGGTGGAATGACAGGGGGTGATTTTTAAGATGGTTAAAAGCTCATTCCAGAACTGAACTGTAAATTGGGGCCCACAGCCACTGATGATCTCCTGCGGAGGACCAAACATAGAGACACATGGTGTACAAAGAGAAGAGCAGTTTCTTCTAATGTGATCGTAGAAGATAGGGAATAAATAGGGAAAATTTTGTGAAATGATCGACCACCACCATCTCTAAGGTAAGCCCATTAGAACAGGGGAGCTTGACAGTAGGTCCATGTACATTAGTGTCCATGGACCCTCCGCTTGTTGTAATGGATGTAGGAGGCTATTTCTTCCTAAGTGGTCTGACTTGGCTCATGCACAGGTAACACAATCGGCAATCTAAGCCAGAAAATCCCCAGTTAAACCTGACCAGTTATAAGTCCGCTTGATCAATTTGATGCATTTCTTGTTGCCCGGATGGCCAATTGTGGGAGTATCATGATGCACTCAAAACACCTTGGCTCTAAGGAGAGGAGGAACCCAAACCCATAACCTAAGATAAATGAGACCCTTCACCAAGGAATACAGGGAATTTTTGTGGGTTTAAAGAGATAATTGATTGAGTAACTCCACTCCTTCAGGGCAGGACATCTGAGCTGCCAAAACCAGTGAGATGAGCGGAGCATCAGGAGCATACTCTAATGAGGTAACCACAGGTGGGACAATAGATAGATTTGGGTGGTGGGGATCACAGTAACCAGGTCAACTTCCTCCAAGTCTGTGGGGCAATGGGCTGGGTTGTGGCTAAGGAAGTTGGGAAGCACATTTAATGCACCTTTCACAAATTCATATTTAAAATTGAAACTGCATAATCCTAATAGGTTTGAGCCTGCCTATGTTCCAATTTTTGTGGTTTGCAGAAATATAAAAGAGCTTGGTGGTCCATACGCACAGTTAACTCATGCTGGGCACCCTGTAACAGGTACCACCAATGAGTCACGCCCATGCTTCAGCTGCCAATTCCTTATTGTAAATGGCTTATGATTGCTCAGTTGAAAAAAATTTCCTGGAAAAAGTAGGCAACTGGATGTTCTAAGCCATCATGGTCCTAGAGCAGAACTGCCCCAACTGCTACTGCTGAAGCATCACAAGTGACGATATATGGTTTGGAGGGGTCCACATGTTTTAGAACAGGGGTTGATAAGAATACTTCTTTAATTGACTCAAACGCCTGCTGGCACTCAGGGGTCCAACGGAAAGGCACATTTTTACCCGTGAAGGGGGTGGAGTGTAGCAGCTAACTGGGAAAGAGCCGGGGAAAATTTCTTTAGGAAAATAATGGTACCCAAGAAACTCCATAATTGTTTCTGGGTTGTTGGAGTTGGCCACTTGCAGATGGCATCTAACTTGTTGGGCAGGATTGCATAAACATCTTTTAGGATCAGGTTACCAAGAAAGATAACTTCCTCCTTATAAAACTCACATTTTAAAGGCTTGACAAACAGGCCTTCCTTGTGAAAAGAAGCCATGACTGCTTCTAAGTCTTTAGCATGTTGTTCAGGAGTTTGGGAATGAAACAAGAAATCATCAATATATGTGACCATGCATGAAACTGGAGGTCGCCCAGCACACTATCAATCAAATGATTGATAGTGTGCTGGCGCATTCTTCAGCCCAAAGGGCATTACGCGGAACTGAAAGATACCTCATTTGGTATGAATCACAGTAAGCCATTCTTGACCTTCCATTACCCATATTTGGTTAAAGGCATTGATGAGATCAAGCTTGGAGAACACATGAGACTTTATAATCTCTTGACTGATAGTCTGCTCAAGGGGTAAAGCGTAGGGATCGCTCACTGTAATTTTATTTAGGTGACCATAATTCATGCAGGGACGGAGAGAACCATTGGCTTTCTTGGCAAAAACAATGTGGGAGGCAATTGGTGACATCTCTTTAAAGTACAACCTTTCTTAAGCATATCGTCTAACCAGGTGTTAAGAGCAGCCTCCTCTTCTGCTGTGTGTGGATACAAATGGCAGTTGATGTTCACCAACTGTACCATTGTTTATGATCCTATGTCTAATTTAATGTGAGGGGGAAGATGGTCCGCCTTCTTGGAATCAAAGATACTTTGATAGCGCATCAATTCTTTATGAAAATCAGACAAAAGGTTCGAAGGGGAAATGAGGGAAGTAATGGAACTGCGGCCTTGGGTTTTCTTAAGGGTATTAACTAAGGAAAATTCTCTCTCTGTTTGATCATTGGCAAATGACAACATATTTGACTCCAGATGAATCTTAACATGTTGCTGGCACCACCATCCGACCCCCAAGAAACCAGAAACACCAAGTTTGGCATTGCTGAGAACTAATCTCAAAAGCTATACTGATGTACTGAGAAAGAAACTGGTCAACGGACTAGATATGAGATCTGGGAGGCTGAAGAAGCAATCATTACCAAAGGACCTACATCCAGGTCAAGCTTAATTGTTGGGCTATTTCAACACTCATAAAATTGCCCGCAGCTCTGGTATACACCAAAGCTTCAAATGAAACGTGATGGGACCTGACACTAATCTTCATGGGCAGTAAGAAGTAGGCTAAGTTCTCTTTATTGGCAGATGTAGTTGAATCCAGCGATACAGAAGAGATGGTAGTAGAGTTGGGGGAAACCACTAGGTTCATAGTGGGAGTAAGCCCTTCACAAGTCAGATTATAGAACATACTGACATAATCATGATAGCCGCAGCAACTATGGGATGTGGATAGGGCATTTTAGTGGTACTAGGCTAACATGGCCAGAGTAAAATTTCTTCAAAGCCTGATTGAAGTGAAAATAAGGGACCATTGCTGCGCCAATATCTATGAGAAAGGCGGAAATGGTAAGGAATAATGGTTGGTCGATTATGTCAGGCAAACAGCAAGTTAGAATTAGACCGCCTTCCCAGCCTGAGTGCCAAAGCACCCAAACGGCAAAACAGAATGCCAGAGGCCTGCTGCTGGTATGACAGTTATGGAACTAAGAAGGAGGTCCGCTAATAATTGTGTATGAGCCATAATCGCATATAGACACCTAGTAAAATACCAGATGATCATGGCCATAAACCCCAAGGGATATTGGAATACTGGCAGAAAAGGCGGTTTGTTTTTCAACATAAAAACTGAAATTGGGGAAAGGTTTTTTATTGGAAACATAAGGAAGAAAATCAACCAAAAATTTTCTCAGTGCATGGCAACTTATTAAATCTTGTTTGATTGTAGTGAGTCCAAACAGGGATCAGGTCCCTCAATTCAATTAACCTGGCGAATTTTTGGGGAATAGGTCAGGTAATCTCAATTAGAACTGCCATTGAAGGGTTCAACAGCAGGCCAAGTTGCTGTCAGTTTGACCTCAAATGCCTGAATCGAGGCTCAACTAAATTTCCATAAGTTGGCATGATGGTGTCTGGACCAATGAGCAACAGGAAATCCCCATGGCCACCCCATTTAGGGGCGGTCCTAATTGGTTGAAAACGAGTTCAGGATGCCCAACATGCCCATGCCCAGTCGCTAGGCCATTCATTTGGTCAAATGAATTATGTCAGCTGCAACTCCTAATTTTCTGGATAGGGTTTCAAACTGTCACCAATGGTTTCTGAAGATACCATCTGCACATCGGGGATCATCCTCAACGATTTTGAGAGGGGGTTGGCATCAGAAATCATATTGGTGACTGAGTCAAAACAGTCCACAATTTTGGCCAATAATTCGACATTTGTCCCTTTTTTAGTATGCGTTTTCTGAATGTTAGGCTTTGATCCCATCAGTCTCATACCCTTCAACTTAAATCTGGTGATCTCAGCGCAGATTTCCTTAATTTGGCTGACAAGTTTGGTTGAGGTGAGCGAGGGTACTGGGGGAGGAATTTGAAGAGGGAGGTCTGTTACCCAGCGCTTGTCTACCATGTGGGTGAGGTCGCCTTGGGTGACGAGGGGTATAGCCACCCTCTTCAGCCCCTTTTTATTTGGAAACGGTAAGATCGCCACATCTATGCACAGGGGACGTTCCCCTGGACTTATAAAAGGGGTAAAGCAGAATAGGCTCCTATCGCCTTAATAGACTGACTACCTGCTGTGCCATATTCAGCTTTATGAATCAAGTCTGAAGCCATTTTTATCTTTTATACAAGCTTGGAGTAAACAACGTTAACTGGATACCAGCTTTAATTATTGCCAGAACTTTAACCTTATGGACTACTACTTTGACTTGAACCACTGATGATCCAAATTGGAAGTTAATAGTTAATAGGCTGTAATTAGGGATTTTTAGAGAAGTAAGCTTGGGATTCCTTTTGTGGCCAAGCTTGGGGTTGTTCAATGCGTTTAATAGTTTTATCTGCCAAGTTTTGGCTTTCTATAGAAGAGCTGAACACCAAAATTTGTTTTGGTAACTGACCAACATAAAAGTAAGAAAGCTAAAGGCTTTTATTCCCTTGAATAGACAGAGGAACTTCAACTTCTGATGGGGCAGCTAACACAAAACAACCGGAAGTAATGGGGATACAGCTAGAACTAGAATAAGGGTCTTGAGACACTTGTTTTCCGTCAGCTTAGGGAGCCTCTTGCCCTATACTGACTGATCTTTTGACAACTTACGTTGAAGGATGCAGCATTTGGCTACAGTGTGGTTGTTACTTCTGCTATGAGTGAAATATAATTCAGGTGTAGGCGAATTTGTGGGTGTAATGGCCAATACTTGGGACTGGGTCTTATTGGTGTTAAAACGAGGTGGCCCAGTGAGTTTATGTAGTTTGGCCGGAATTTCAAATATAGCCTCTTTAATATGGAGAAGGGATGTTAAGTTAGACTTTACAGCTTAAGATAAAGTAAGTTATTAGGGATATTATTAAATGCTGAAAATGAAGCGGTGATGGCATCATCTAATGTAAGGCAATTCACTGCAACCAGAGTTTGTGCTTCAAGGAAATAACGGTGAGTTAATTTGCTGATAGCTTCCCCCAGGTTAAGGCTGATACCCATAAAAGTCTGTTTTTGTTGGTTAGGGTTAAGTCGCTCCTGAATTCCTGAAGCAAGGCAGTCTTGGCATCAGTCCAAATATGACAATGCATCAGACGGGGACCATAATGTCTTGAGCCATATGGCTAAGATAGTTAGCCAAGTGTTTAAGCCATTGATGGTCAGTCGCTTCCTCCATAGAGCTTTCATTGCAATACAAGAAGGAGAAAATACTAACCTCTCCAAAGTCATATTTTTCTTTTAATGAAGTTTTAAATGTACCACTTGGGGGTTAAAGGATGAATGACATGAACTGATATAAGGACAGCGCTTTCACCTAATGAAGAGGTGGTATCTCAGGAATACTTTTGAGGTTGAAGTGCATCTACTTGTCTCAGCAGATCATTAATTTCGTCAACTATTAAATCTACTTATTTTTGGGTGGCACTGAGAGTCAATTATGTGGTGATAATTTGGTTTGATTAACATACTTTGTTTTTAAAGTGGTATTGGTGGCTTGGAAGTCGAGTTGATGTTGTTTGATGGTGAGCACTCTTGCTCTAATCCCATACCAAAACAGTTAGGGTGGCCAATGTCCTGAAGTGTTCGTGATGAACAGGTAAGGAAACTTTGGCAGTGAGGGGAACTACATCCCAAGTTTTTAGGCACCTTGGGCAACATGTCCTAATTGGAAATTAAGATTTTTTAATTGTTGGATTAATGCCTGGAGGCGTTCGTTGGGGATTCCAGGGTGACCACTGAATCCTAAAGGACCTCTGGGCCAGGGGGTCCACTTCCTCTATCTTTTCCATCACGACCATGGGTCCTCTTTCACCATCCTGTCCATCACGACCAGGGGGTCCTTGTTCACCTTCACGTCCATCATAACTGGGAGGTCCACGCTCACCAGGCCCTCCTTGAAGCCTGGAGTTATAGAAACAATTCTGTCCTTCTCTTAATTAGTAGATCATTTCCTCCAAGGTTTGGAGGCGTTCATCAACAGAGGTGATAAAGTTATCAAACTCTGAGCATACTTTACAGGTATGATCTATGACTTGATTAAGGATAACAATCTCTAGTTGGCTAAGATGGTTGTGAGTTCCATCAAGACAAAACTCATGACTCTTTGATCCAAGTGGGTGAGCACATCTTGTATATCATTAATAAACTGCCAATTTTTACAATCATGCTCAATTTTTATTGCCAACATGGGAGGCAGATTAATAGTGTTTAATGAGCTGCAAGTGTATGTTCTACATTAGCTGCAAGTGGCGGAGTAAATCTTGATGAAGGACCCCACTACTTGAAGTAAATGGTATAAAGTAGGATGGACAAAGTAACACAGATAGCGTTCTGTATGGCCAACTCCAACTTTTTCTATATCAAGCAAAGAACTTTGAGCTAATTTTATTAAATGAGCTGTCATGGCAAGAGCTCTTCTTCTATTGGCTCAGCCCTCAGGGACGAAGGCCCTCAGACAAGAGGAGCTGGAGAAATTCAGCAAAGTTGGATAGTTGTAAGGTGTATTGTCTGATGGATGGAGCATGGATAGTCTCTTCCATAGGAGGGGGAAAGAGAATATCTCAGTTGGTCACAGTATCACTGACATTCATGTTAATTGCCCAGTCACTGATACAGAAGGCTTCACAATCTGAGGAGTTTTTTGGAACAGAATAGTTATTATCCATTTTTGCTTTTGATATTTTATTTTTATAATTCTCACCGCGAACTTGGGATGAAACCTGGCATGGAGCACCAGTTTTGTCAGGATCATGGGTTATTATCATGGATCCTTTGTTGTTTGTAGGTCAGTTGACCCCCCAAGCTAATCTCTTTCTGCTAAGCATCACTTTTTCGAAAATCAATTCAGCCTGAAACTTAGCTCCACTAAAGAGATTTACGAAAACTATTAGCAAATATGGCGGGAAACCCCGCAAAAGAACCCGCAGGCTATGCCAAACGAGCCAGCACCACCCCAAACGAAGCAACCCTCGGTTACCCACCTCAGGGTCAACCAGAATCACCCACTCTCAAGCAGCAGCCATGAAAGCAGGCACCACCCCCCAACCTGGAGCTACTCCAACTAGCGCCAGTTCACCTGATCACACTTCTGCAACCTGCACGCCTAACAGCTCTGTGTGCGCTGCCTCCCACCAACCCGCTGGGCCCCCTCCAACCAAGGAGGCCATCACCCACGCTGTTTTAATGGCGTCTACTCAGTTGAATGCAACTCAGCCCATCCAGGCATTCACCTCCCCCATTGTGTCAGCTAATTCAGCCCCATCTATTATTGCTGACGCCGTGTTTCTGGCTCCCTCCATGAGGGGCGATACCCAGCTACCTGGCCCCCAAATTCTCAGATGTAAGGTTGGATTAGCCGCACATTCTGGTTCACTAAGCACCAAATTGGGACAATCTACTCTTCCTAATGAGGATTCAAATGGTTCAGATTTTGGAACTTCACACCAGTTCCAATCTCACCCGTCCCATTTAAACCCCGTAATTGGCACTTCTCAAGTCGGCACTTTATCTCCATATGCTGAAAACGACCAATTCACCAATCAGCCAGTGAGTTTTGCCCACAAAATCACAGCAAATACTCGGGCTGAATTTACCCAAATAGATTGGGATGGTGATGAAACATCGCCCTCCTCCCAATTGGCTGGAGTTAATTCCAATCTGGATGGGACTCCCCAATTTAGCGAGGCCCAACAATCACCTGGCCCCCAAACCCTCGGATGTAAGGTTGGATTAGCCGCACATTCTGGTTCACTAAGCACCAAATTGGGACAATCTACTCTTCCCAATGGGGATTTAAATAGTTCAGATTTTGGAACTTCACACCAGTTCCAATCTCACCCGTCCCATTTAAACCCCATAATCGGCACTTCTCAAGTCGGCACTTTATCTCCATATGCTGAAAACGACCAATTCACCAATCAGCCAGTGAGTTTTGCCCACAAAATCACAGCAAATACTCGGGCTGAATTTACCCAAATAGATTGAGATGGTGATGAAACATCTCCCTCCTCCCAACTGGCTGGAGTTAATTCCAATCTGGATGGGCCTCCCCAATTTAGCGAGGCCCAAAAAACCGCCCCTCAATTTAATATGACGCCAGCAACTGCTGTAACATTCCAGCAACAAGGGAACTCCGCAAACTTGTCCAAACCACCAGCTCACACTCAACCCGCAATTGCAGCCCAAAGCAAACACAAACGTACCAAAGGAGCCACTGGGGCGTGGCAAAAACCTCTGGCACCAACGCTACCCAAAGCTGATCCCCGTGAAGTGGCGTTTATTGCTGATGTTAAGAAAAAATGGGCCGAAACTAGAGCGCAAAAAGCTCTACCTCGCTCAACCCTCTCCCACGCAATTCGCCTTTATTATGGGCATAACCCTGTTGAATTCTATACAGAGGATTACTTCTCATACTTTGCAGCGATTGCGGAGACATTCCCTATTAACACCACCATCCATGAATCAGTGGAGGGCCACTACATCGATGTGGGCTTCACTGAAGCTGCCCTTGCTGACCATGCTGCCACCCTCCAGGTCATTATTTCACGCGGATCTCTTTGCATCTCCTGCACATGCTCTCACCTGGAGAAAATTTCATGGGTTAATTTTTCCAATCTACCAACGACTGTTGATCCTGAGTCTCTTAAACTGGCACTCCATCGTGGTTTAATGGAGTTTGGGTCTGTTCTTTCAGTGGACTTTAGCGTCCCCTCTTACTATGCTCCCACTCAAAGAGCTCGCACTGCTAGGGCGTCGTTCATCCCCTCCCCCACTGTATCCCGCAACATTGAGGTTATTCCTCGTGTGGCGGTAGTTGGGGCATGCCCTGAGATCTTTTTTGTCGACCCTGATCAGGCGCGCCCCCGGTGTTCATGGTGTA
The DNA here is from genome assembly GCA_022478985.1 of Massospora cicadina. NCBI lineage: Eukaryota > Fungi > Entomophthoromycota > Entomophthoromycetes > Entomophthorales > Entomophthoraceae > Massospora > Massospora cicadina. Next base: position 77,376 of record JAKSZP010004210.1, on the reverse strand, counting down.
ACGCCCTTGGACACTTGTATAGTGGCTGCACAGCTCGAAAACAAGCCCTCTTAGCCACCACCCAGGGGCCTAAACCAGGCCTAAAACGATCCCACGTGGCTGCAGCAGCAATTCCACGACCCACACAATGGGTTCCCATTCAAGACCTGTCCCCTGAGGCCTTACGCCTAGCATTTGAAACAGCTAACCCCACTATTGGTATGGGATACCTTCGCGCTCATGCCCCCTTCCAATGGGCACCCCCTCCAATCTCCCAGAGTCAACTCCCTCTCTCATTAAGAGCAAAGCATCTCCCACAGGGTGCCCCTCGTCAGCCACCCCCACTCAGGGCTCCGCGGCACCCCCACCAACCTCCACCAGCGATTTATCGCATCAACCCTCAGCTCCCAATGGAGCTATGCCCACCAGCATGGACTGGCAACCCGCGGCCTGCGGTAGAAGTGCCACCTCAAAGAGTCCTACCCCAACCCCACAGTCCATTTCGCGCGTATCCTTTGCAGTGTTGGAGGAAGTGAATATGGACTCAGACTCATCAAATGGGGACACCGCGGAGGTCACCATTGAGCACCCTCAGGTCCTTCCCCTGCAACGGAGCGGGGGCAGCATTTTAGGCTGGCTTACTGGGTCCTCCGCCCCCCCACCCTCTCCTTCCCCTCAGAACCCTCGACGCTCCTCACGGATTGCAGCTAATAGTCAAGCTAAAGGACTCAAAACTAGCCGCCTCACAGAAGCAGGTTTAAGCGCTGGCAACCCCCCAGGACATGGAGGGGAACAGCTATGAGTCCCCATGGCAGCACCCTGGCCCTGCAATCCATCAACGCAAATGGGTTGCGGGACTTTAAGCGGAGAGCCCACCTCCTCCAAAACTTCAGGTCAGCACAAATTGACATCGCTGCTGTCCAGGAGCCCCATATCCTCCCCCACGAACAATCTGCATGGAATGAACAGTTTGGAGGCAACTCCTTCTGGACAAACCATGCCGCCCTTATTTTGAATCCCCGGTTAAAACCCATTCTTTTTCACAATATCTAGGTGGCCGCCTCATACTGGCCAAACTCACCACTCCTGACTTCTCCTTCTTCGCTGCAAGCATCTACCTGCCTAATGCAGGTCAGGAGCAAAATCGGCTCTTGGAAGAGCTCCTCCAACTCAATCTCCCACGGAATACAGTCCTCTTAGGAGATTTCAACACAACCATAAGTCGCGTCCGTGACTCTTACCCCCTGCAGCAAAGGAACGCCCTGGATCAAGTCGCCTCCAGGATTTCCTTCGCCTGAGTGGCTTTATAGATGCGCTTCCACCCTCCGCGTCTGGCCTAGGTTGCATGACTAGGATCCAATATGATGGAGGAGCTTTCCAGTCAGCGTCACGCATAGATATGGCACTGATTGGCCCCCTGCTAATTGGCCGCGTCTCCTCTCCCATCTCTCGTGACAACCATCTGAGTGATCACAGGTCACTCACCGTTGTCCTCACCACCACACTTAGACCATCGCGTATGTTCTGGCCTAAGGTTGCCCCAGCTCTTCTCAACAACCCCTTCACTAAGGAGAAGCTGTCTATGACCATCCGGGAGACTCTCACCTCCCCACCCCCACCTGCTTGACCACAAGGCTAGATGGGCGGTGACCAAGGAGGGCATCACCCGCGTTGCTTACAACTGTGCCAAAGCCCAGATGACTGCAGCTCGCGCCAGAGTTAAAAGGGCGGAAGCCAGAATCAGACATCTAGAGCGAAACTGCCAGCCTTCGCCCTCTCCCAGATGGTTGGAAGACTGGGAAGCGGCGCAGGAAGCACTCCGCTTGGAGCTCACACTGCAGGAAGAACGGGCAGCAAACTTTACAACATCTCATTACTATGATCAATGGGAACGCCCCACCCGCTTCTTCTTTCAGAAACAGAAAGCCCGGTCAACAGCGCAGGATATTACTGCACTGAAGATTGGCACTACAACCACTTCAGATAAGGAGAAATCACGCAGGAACTACACCGCTTCTACTCCAGCCTCTTCCATGACACCCAGGTGGACCCATCGGACATCCAAGACTTCCTGTGGTGGGCTCCAGAGCCGCCCATTGACCCACGGGCTGATGAGGCTCTACTGGCGCCTATTTCCATCCAGGAGGTGATGAAAACCCTTCTGAAATCCCCACGGCTTAAAGCCCCAGGCCCAGACGGAATACCCTTTAAGGTGTACCTTCTGGAACCTGCAGTGATAGCCAGAACCCTCCGCGACCTCTTCGCTGCACTCTTGGTGAATGGCGAGGTCCTCCCCGACTCCAGAGGCTCAATCACGACCCTCATTCACAAGAAGTCAGACCGTGAGAACCTGGCGAACTGGCGCCCCATAGCGTTGATCAACACAGACCACAAGCTCTTCACGAAGCTTCTGGCCAACCGCATCACCAAATGGGTGTCACCTCGCCTCTCCCCATCCCAGCACGGTTTATTCCGGGGAGGTCGTTATGGGACAACTATAATGACCTTCACGTGACTTTGACTGCTAACTCTCGTAAGGTGAATGGCTTTGTGGCTCTCCTGGATATGGAGAAAGCATATGATCGGGTAGCCTGGAAGTATATTGATGCTTCCCTGGCCCACTTCCATCTCCCACCCGCAGCTAGGAGCTGGATATCAGCGCTCTATGACCAGCTCCACACCAGAGTCCTGGCGCCAATGGGTTTTACAGTGGCAGTACCAGTTGGACAAGGTCTCCGGCAAGGGGACCCCCTGAGCCCTATCCTTTTTAACATCACCCTTGACCCCCTCTTGGCCTCCTTACAGGACAAGCTAACAGGGATTCTAATCCCAGGTAAAGCCCCCACACGCACCATGGCATTTGCAGATGACACTGCCATTGCATTTGGCTGCCCTGGGGATGTTGCCCTCGCTGCTGTGACCATTGAGAGGTACACCAAGGCGTCCAACGCCATGGCCAACACCTCCAAGACAACAGTTGTACAGGTAGGCTCCCCCACCTTCCCCCCACCATTTGGTATTGAACCTGAGCGCGGTACCTTCCGTCACCTGGGCGTTCTCACCAACCAACAAGGAGTTGCGCTAAAAGACAATGAGGACTTGCTACTTGCAGCAGTTAACTCCAGGATTGCCAGCTGGAACCGGCGGCACATCATCCCCCAGGGTCGAGCTCTGATGGCCAATGTGTTCCTCCTCTCCAAAGTCTGGTTCCTAGCGCACGTCTGCCCATTCACAGATGCCTTTTATACGCGGCTCAATGTACTCCTCCGCTGTTGGATCTGGGGCTCAAACCATCCACCAATGGCCCTCTCAACCATTGCCTGACCCTGCAATGAAGGGGGCCTAGGGCTTCTGGACACGCGATCCCACGCCACCACAATCTTCCTGAAGTTCCTATGGCCGATTGTCTGCTGGGACGCGACCCCCATGCCCCAATGGGCGCCCGCCCTCCGCCAGTCAGTGTCAGCAGCTCTGGGTCTTCCTAGAGCATCTCTGACCTCATTAGGGGAGTGGTTCACAAACCACCCAGGCCATCGCCTAAAACCATCCTCATCCCCCTACTGGAACCAGGCTCTCCTTGCCCTGAAACGAGTAGGCGCGCGGATCCACCATGCCTTCCCATACAGAAGTGAAGGCCCTGGCCTCAGCCCCCGTCGCCATGCAATTGTGCACAATGGACAAGTTGTCACAACTCGCCTCAACCCCCAAGATCGTCCTCCCATCCGCCCAAGACTCCTTGAGCTCCTCCCTCCCTCCGTGAGATTTGACCTTAAGGAATTGTGGAAGGACGTCTATCACCCCATCATGTCAGCAAGGTGTCCAACACCATATGGAGGGTGCTCCACTGTTCATACAGGACAGGGGACCGGACTGGCCCTACCTTCCAGCACCGAAGCTGCCCCCACTGTGTGGAGCCTATTGACTCCCACCTCCATCGTTTTTTCACCTGTCCAGATGTCGCCGCATTTTGGCTAAAGGCCCACGCGCTCCTCCATGATCAGCCCCGGTCTGGACACCCTGTGCAAGACCTCATGTTTGAGCAGACATTTCCTGGTTGCCACCGACCCCTCCGTGTCCTCGCCTATGCCACAGCCATCTGGACCATCCATAACTCCTTCCTTCGTGCTGCCTTTGACCATTAGGTGTGACCCTTCCACACATGATCACCCACTTTCAGGTACACTTTAAGATGGCCCTGAAGGTCTGCACTATGTCGCCAACCCTCCCCCGCTCAGTTGTCACTGCAGCACGGCTCTGGCGCGCAAACCCCCCTCCTCTCTCTTTCTCGATGCCTCCTCCCTCCTCTCTTCCCTCACCTCAGGCTCTTAGGAGCCCAGGCGTAATTAATAAACATCGATGAATCCCCCCTTGGGTTGGGACCATCTAGTACTAAAAAAAATGTAGGTCAGTTGACCCAAAGTCTGAGGTTATTGAATACTTATCTAAGTTGCTTCTCTTGGTTGAGGAAGTCTTGTTAATCCAGATGTCAAGTCTGGTGAGGCAAATTCAAATAGATACAATTTTTACTTAAAATTGCAAAAAGGAGAAAAAGTGTAGAGTTTATTAGCTTAATACCAGCTATTTATGGGTAGTTGGGGAGGTGTTTCAGAGAAAATCTAAGACGCCCAAGCCTAGATCTAATAATATAAGAAAATTGGGGATTTGGTGCAAGCCCAATTATCTCAGTTGAATTGTTTGTGCTCACTTCGAGGCTCAGGTTTGAACCCAGAGGTTGAGTGTCTCTGAGGGAGCATGATTTAACCATGTCATTGAGGGTTGATCTCCAATTTCAATAATTGTTGACATTTGCCAAAATTATCTCTGACAGAAGTTTGGGCTTTTTGGTCAGATCTGGATCAATTTGCATCATCTGACGCATCATATCCGCATTTGGTAAGAATCTTAACACGGTTAAAGGTCATTTTACTAATCAGGTGCATGCTAAGTTCTCAAAGAAATAATAGAAAAGTTAAGGTTTATTTGACACAAATTTTTAAAAAAGTCAGTGGACCCTTCAAATATTTTCTTTCCAATGTTTGGACAAGTGTGATAAAAGTTGTAATAGGTATGATCTACCTGTCAGGCGAACAGCAAGTAAGAATTAGACTGGCCTGCCAGCCAAGGTGCCAGAGAACCCGTATGGTAAACCAGAATGCCCAATGCACTGCTGCTGATATGACAAATATGGAACTGGAAAGGAGTTCCACCAATATCAGCTGGTGAACCAGAATTTCATATGGGCACATAATAAAATACCAGATGAACATGGCCATTAACCCCAAGGGGTATGAGAGCATTGGCGGAAAAGGTGGCTTAATTCTCAACATATAAAAACTAATTTTTTGGGGAAGTTTTTTAATGGAAAATCTAAGGAAGAAAAATCAACCAACAATTTTCTCAGTGTGATGCAACTGATTAAATAGTAGTTGATTTGGGGGAGGCAAGCTGGTATTGGGTCCTGCAAGTTCAACCTAACCAGTGAATTATTTGGGAATGGGCGGGTTAGTTTCCTGTGAACCAACATCAAAAAATTTGGCAGTGGGCTGAGTCACTGTCAGTTTGACCTTAAACATCTGAACTGAGGCTTGACTACAATTCTGGCATTTGGTGCAACGGCATTTGGCCTGATGAGCAGCGGGAATCCCCCAAGACCACCCCACATAGGGGTGGACCCATTCGGTTGGGAATGGGTTTGGGACTTCCAACCCACCTGTGCTCAGTCGCTGGGCCATTTTTTCAGTCAGTGGCATTGCATCAGGCGCAACACCCAATTTGCCAGCAGGAAGCTTTGAAACCTTGTCGATGGAGTCTGATGCTGTTACCTGCCTATTGGGGGTGATCCCCAATAAATTGGGAGGGGAGATTTTTCTAATTGTCATAATAAACAAAAATTGGAACTGTTGGGCATTCCAGCTGATGGATCAGTCTTCATACCTTTTTGACCATTTGAAATCCAAGCATTGGGCTGATTGCCACTCAAATTGGTTATGATCAATTTCATTTTGGCAATCTCAGCACAGATTTCACTGATTCTTTGTAGCGGTTCTGCTGAGGAGAGTGTGGGTACTGGGAGCAGTATCTGAAGATGGAGTGCTGTTACCCAGCGCTCATCTACCACGTGAATGAGATTGCCCTGAGTAATGAGGGGTACAGCCATCCTCTTTGGTGCCTTCTTGCTTGGGAATGGGAAAATGGCCCAATTGACGCCCAGAGGATGTTCCCCAGGACTTACACTACCATCTGAATACTTTTTTATATATGTATTACATACTGTAATTAATAATTAAATAGCAGATCTGAAAAGTATAAGAATTAGTAAGCCATATGGCCTCATCTTCTATATTTAGTGACATAATGTATTAATCTACTTTTAATTTAATCCTTATCTCAACACATTCTTAATTTACATAAATTATTGGCCACCATTGCTGCATCCTTGATCACTATATTGCCTCCTATCCTAGCTTGGCATACTATCATAAAATTAACCAGGTGGACTCCTTCAATGATTTAAGCAGATTTGGGATGAAATAGATCAACCTTGACGGAATGACTTATTGAATGGATTTTAAGGTTATTGGTACATTTGCCTGGTGGTTGCTCCCCAATATGGGTTAAACCAAATTCATTATTTCACTAACTTTGAAATTTAGGATTATTCAGAGCCAATCAATGGCCCAAATTGGTATAGGGATCACTGGTGACTAGTAGCCAAGTATGATCCATTTAAATTAATTATTTTAAGTTGGCAGATACTGACAACCTGAGTTTGAAGCAACTGAGAATGTTTCTGGTGCCTAATAATCAATTATCGCCTGAGAAAGATAATTCCCAAAATTAGGTTTATGGATACTAGTAACTAGTAGCAAAGGATGACCATTTATATTAATTAAGTATATGTTGGTATAACTCAAACAATTCTGAGTTTGAAGTGGCTGAGGTTGTTTTCAACGCCTCATATATAATAATTGATGAGGGCCTGAGGAAGGCAAATCCAAGAATAATCAACTATGACAAGTCAAAGCATGTTTTGGTAAGAAGCTGAGATTTCCTGAGTTTACTAAGTGACTAAAGCTGTTTCTGGCGCATAATTACTAAGTTGAATCCCAGTTCAATATTTATTTATATAAGTAATTTATATGGCTCACCAGCAACTGAAGGCTGATGTTGAAGCCAAAACTAATAATTGGTCATTGGGAAGGACAAGGCAAAAGGATTGACACCAGGGAAGTGAGAAGTATAGCAGTAAAGAGAGAATGTGGGTTGGCTGGAAGGTCCAGCAGAAAGCTGATAGGTCAGCCAGGGGCGCAGTAGCCCATTTGTACATATAAATACCTGGTACTTCTCTTTCAATAAACATCTCCCTTTTCCTACTCCCTTATTTATTTAAGTTTTATGTTTATTCTTATGGGTTGAGGTTTAGGCTGGGGGATCCCTAAATGGCGCGGGTGACACGGCAAGGGGTCAGCCAGTGCTGCTGGCCCTGACGCCTAAGGCAAAATGGCAAGGGCTGACCAGTCTTTATACTGCTTGGGCTGCTGACCATCGGAGACCAATGTCATTGAAAAATCAATTTTCTGACACATACTATTCTACATTGCTCTGTGCTGGCATAAAACCATCAGTAATAGGGTATTTTACTTAGTATGGCTGATCTGCCATTAAATTGAATATCAGGTTGATTATACTTTTATATATTAATGCCTTGAGCCCTAATTATTTGCCTCCCAACCCAAATTAAATTGATGCGTGGATTTTAGTCTACCATTTTGGAATGTACTTAGGAATTACAAAAAGCACCAATGATAACACTGGTGAGGAAGCTATCTAAGAATGTTTGGCAAAGGGAAGGGAATTTTTTTGGAACAAGATGGATTAGCATATCTGGAAAAACACTTGAGAGAGCCCATAAGCTTCAGGAATTATATGATACTATAGGATGCTCTCTTTTTTTTTAGTACTAGATGGTCCCTATAGGATGCTCTCTTGTTAACTTAAAACCGTGTTGCTTATTAACGGTTTCTTTTATAGGTTTTGGTCAAAGTTACTGTCTTCAAACAGTACTCTTTCTGGTGTGTTGCAATTTTATCTGACCAACCATTCCAATATTTTATTCTATCTGTATTTTAGACTAAGGTTTCAATTCCTCAGGCCTTAACGCCAAGTATAAACTGTCAAATTAAGTTACAGCGGAATGTCTCAATGCCACTCATAATTTATCAGATTTAGTTATGGCAATTACCTTTCCCACGTATTGATATGTAGTGTAATAAGCTCCTGAGATTCAAATTCTTACCACCCCGCTATCAATTGTCCCCAAATCCATTTACATTGATTTCAATGCTTTAAAGCGTCAAAAATTGAATTCCTTTATTATTATGTTTATAAGTTCTCCTTTGCCAACTGGCATAAAACAATTGTCAAAGATTTTATCCTCAAAATCCAAGCCAATAAACTTTACCATTTTCTGGAATAATTATGCACTTCTTGGTACTTAAGTGTGTAGTTTATTATTATAGAAATAGGAACTTAAGTGAATCTTTCCTTTCACCTAGCTAATTTTAGCTGCTTAAATAAAGAACCTTTGTCAATATTTTTTATTGTTGTATTCTAAGTTTACTGTCTTTCTACAGTTCCCTTTGTTTTTACCCCAAAAATATCTACATGTGCCGTTGTAGTTGACGCCTGAGCACAAATTGCAACATCTGATGCTCATTACTTTGACCACTTTTGAGTACCTATCTTTTATCAAAAAAAACAAAACTCTTTGAAGAGCAATACTTCAGTGATGACTATTGATTTGAGCCGCCATATATTCCTTATGATGAACCCAACTATGAGAGGACATATTAAGAAAAATCATCACATCTGGATTGGATGAAAAGCTTCTACAAATAGACTAGCGGAAGAAGCATTTCCTGTTATTTCCAGAATCTACCTTGAGTTTAAAGCTTTACGCTGCCTGGAACAAACTCAGGGCCAAGAAATTAAAGATTTAATTCTTGAGTGTGTTTGTCCATTAAGAAGCAAGACAAGACTGAGCAAAATTGGTGGCTGAATGGCAACTTTTACTAGTGTAGTAAACTAACTCCACCAAGATCTTAAAAGTGTTGCCCATAAGCATAGATAAGTGTGTTGCTATGATGATCCATCAGATTCTAATTCTGATGAGTCTACAAAATTAGTTATAGCTATGGTGCTCAATGTATTAACAGCAGTACCTTTACCAGATGCTACTGCCAGCCTTGACGCAACAGCTGCCACTCCTTTTTTATTTAATTAAGGTAAGCTTACCAGGGGACGGACATTACCAAACTAAAAACTTAAACTAAAAATAACGTAACTAATTGATTTAAACAAAATGCCCAAATGAGCAATTGGATGAATCACACCGGACAAAAACAACCAACCAGGAGGTAAGTGGAGACAGCTTATACCTCCATGGTGGAAGGGGAGGGGGATCAGGGGCTCATCTTTGGCAGCAGCTATATCTTCCCAGAGTAGGGTGCATGTCAAGGCAGATAGCAAGGGCGTCAGGGCATTGGCGGTATGTGGTTCAATATCACTGATGATTGGTACTTCCAAGTAATTGCCAACCATAAATTTGGCAGTAATATATTTGGCTAAAGCTTTTTTGGCTTTAATGCGGGCGTCTGGTAGTTTAACAAACGTTGCAATGTTGGTTTGGGTAATATTAGCTTTTGGATTCCGTGCTACAGTTACCACATTCTAGATAGCGTTTGTGACATTTTTGTGTAGTTGTTTCATGTTAATATTACTTTTTGGAGTAAGATTTTGGGGATATTAGGAGGTGGAATTCCTCCTGCGAGTGCTGCCACTGATTTGGCGGCGGCTTTTCAGAGGGGACGGCAATCTGGTGTGGCGGCTGCTTCTACTGCAAGCTGGCGGTCACTATGGAATGGTTCAGCATTTGGCTTTGGGGCATATAAATGAGTGGAGAGCTCTGCATCCCATTTTGCATTACAGAACCAGTCAACTTACAGCGATGGTTCTTCAATGATATTACCTGATTTGTCAATTTCATCCAAAAACTCCCATGGGTTCTGGCAAAATTGGATAGGGGAATTGGTGTATAGTTGAGGATTGGTTGATTTGTTGGGTGTTGTATGGGACCAAACTGGGGTCCAATACTGCACTTAATTTGATTAATTATGTGTGGCACTGGGCAAGGTGGGGTCTGATTGGTGGCTGCAGGTGCAGCTGCAACAACAGGCTTTGAGGGAGGAGGTAAGATTGCACCCCATGCCATAATTGGCGCGGGGTGGGTGGCAGATTGGTGGTTGTCAGATGAACTATCAGCTCTGTTGAAAGCTGCTACATATGGGCACTTTCATTCCGAGTGGTCTAACTTGAAACAGGACAGACAAATCATCCATCCGCCCTTGACGCAGGCCCAGAATGGATGGTCAGGGGCAGAGGGGATAGCAGTGCAGGGAAAATCAACAGGGTGATTATGTTTATTTCAGGGCTGATCATGGCATACGCCTGAGGTCCTGCGAGGTGGGTGCCCACTTAGGACCACAAATTGTAAGATGGGGTTGGATCCATAGGCTGCCAAACCTTCCATCAGCTCCTGGTGGAGCACCTCAGGGGGAAGGTGGGTAGGCAAACCAGCGAACTGAACCACCAAGGTGTGTCTTCTGGGAGCCCAGTCCATGTTGTTGGGAGAGGTGTATCCTGAAGACCAGGGGTACCACTGCTGCAGTGGCAACATCAGCTTCACAAGTGAAGCTGAGGTCAAAATACCCTTATAGGGGCAGAAGTCAATAAAGCAGGCGGGTGTCATCACCGCCTGAGCTATTTTGATAATGGCTTGGTCATCTTATGGAAAAGGTTTCCCATATTCAACCCTAAGGCCAAATGCATGTTGCTCCGAGAGAGCACCAGGGGGCAGTGAGCCACCACTTGGGTTTATGCAAGGTGGGCATTGAGATCCTTAAGAGTAACGAATCATCACAGGGGTTTGGTATGACTGGGTGAGCCAGTCTGAGCGCGTTTTCCTGTTGGACAGAAAATGGTGGGGGAGTTTTGCTGCTGCCCCACACTGGGGTAGCCAGCGGGGAATCCAATGACATCAGAGTGAAAATATGGTGGTCAATTAAGTTTTTTTTAACCATATAAATTGCTCAGAAATTTATGCCAAGCGGAAAAAAGAAATTTAGCTGCCACTCCTGTAATTCCTGATCCTTAGGTAATGTTAGTCCCTTCTCCCTCAAAACGCTGTCAACCTGCCCAAATTTGATAGGCATTGAAATACCCATACCCTCATATAATTATTTGAAATCACAATAAAAGATATTAATGATCATATAGAATTAGCTGCGCTGGTGAACTTGTTGCGTTCTTATAGCCAAGAGTTGGTACTGCTGAGAATAATGAAAATCAGAATGTCTTACCTTGACACCAAAAACATTATTATTGATGATTTTGATGGAGCAGATCTGATATCAGGCCAGAAACCCGCTTTTCTGGATATTAAATTTAAATTGGGTGAAGAATTTTTGACCTTCACTGATTGCTTTTAATACAAGGCTCAAGTATTATATGATGCCCAGGTTCTGAGCCATATTACGCTCAGATCACTTTATGCCATGCCTGCGAGCCTCACAAAACAATTTCATCAGGCTTTCTTACCCGTTTTTGAATTCCAACTCTTTCATTACTGAAATGGTAAATTACCTTCAGCGCTGCTCCCTTAGTTTTGGTGCTTAATAACAAGTTATCTAAAAAAGAGTCATTTATTCATTTACTGACTATGACAACTGCAAGGAAAAGGGAAAAGCTCTAGTGGAGCTTTAGGAATTTTTTGTTGATCCTCCTGAATTGCATCCCCGTTGATTTTGCCCTCAAAATGGTTTCCCAATTAATAAAAATATTATTAAAGTAGCAGTCAAAGCCGCTGCAGCTCCTGTCAACACCCTCCTCTGCCAACAACTCAATGGGGCGATGGAACCCCTTGTTGAGGGTATTCCCATCCCAAATTTCCCCCATGATTTTGAGGAGGATGCAAAATATGAATTGAGGAGCTTGCTTTTGGTGTGAGCCATGCTTACATCAATGCAGCAAAAACTTCTCTTTTTAATCTCAATTATCCCAAAACCTGCTGGGTCATCAAGTCTTTCACTTGTGTGCCAGCTCTCATCACTTCCACTGAGCATCAACTTGCTCAATATGTTGAGGCGATGGACACTACTGGCCTCATAAACAAATAAAACTAAAACTATACCTCCTTATGCCACATATCGCTGATGTTCCCACCCCAATGCTGTCCGCCATGGTCTGCCAGCTAAAGTGGGCGCTGGACAAAAATTTCCTTAAAGCTTCCTCGCCTTCTGATACAGCTTTCTATGCTGTTAGCTGAGGTGTTATATTTAAAAATTATTTTTAATTATCCCTTTGTTTGCTCCATTTGCAAATAAAGATGTATGGCAGCTCCCCCTTTTTGGGTTAGGCACCACTAGTGCTAAAAAAAGAAAAAAAAAAAGCTCTTGTAGAGAAGAATTGGGATATTCTACATCTGCCAAAATTTAATAATCCCAGCAAATGACTTAACTATAATAGATCAACTCATCATCTGGGAAACATCCCCTACAAATATATTCACTGAGGTTGCTATAGCTCCGTGGCCTGAGGCGACCAATGAGCTAATTAAAGATCTAAGCCAAGCGGTTACACTTGAAATTTACACACTCACCAGCCCAGATAATCACGCTGAGGGTCCTTACGCGGATATTAACATGTACAATTTATAAGTTCAAGTGATTGTGGACAGAAGATCCCCCATCAACATCATTTCTTCAAAACTAGTAAAAAGATTAGAGACTAAACCTGATATTGAGCACTACAAGTAATAAGGTACCACAGGTCAGATGTTACTACTTCCTTAGAAGCGTATAGCTCCTTGCTACTAGGTTTTGGTATAAAATAATGTCTGCTCCAGCCATCACTTTACCTCATATTAATTACGAGTTTCTGATTAGGGCCTCTATAAGGAAATATGGTCTGAAAGCCAATTTTGAGGATAATACCCTGGAGGTAGAAGGACAACATATTTCTCTTTATTATAATCAAGGTTTTGCCAATGATGAATTGAGCCTGGAGGGCGCAGGTATTAACTGCTCAGATATCCCACCAAGGTTGAGTTACTAATGCTGGTAGAAGTAACGGCGTATATTTTGTCATATGTAGATCATACTGAGCGGATATCTTGCATAAAGTGTCTATGCAGATTCCAGTGCCAGCATAAACTGAATTTGTCACTCAGCTTTAGTCTACATCATAATATTACTTCATTGTGAAGATTGAGTCTAATGAGGGAATTATTTCCATTGTCTATCAGTAAGGTGGGCAAAGAACCTTAAATTTACCACAATGGATTTTGAAGCCCAACAGGATCTTCTCCACACTGGATAAATATGTACTAACAACTTAGTCATCAAGTTCTCATTAATCAATATTACTCTGTAAGTTTCTGATGGATTGTATGGTAAAGTCCTTCTGTCAATTTGCCAATCCAAAAAGAATGCCGTCATGGCCTCTAGTGCAGTTTATCCTCACCAGGGAGAATTCAAGATGTCTTTTAAAAAACATACTCTTACCTTGTGCATCACAAAAGCATCAAATTATTGCATAAGTTTATGTGCTGCCTGGCTTAGCGGCTCATCTTTTTAATTACCACCTAACCCCTGCTCATTTCCTTTCTGGAATGTTTGGTCAACTGGGGGAAACAATGCGATTTGGTATGACCAACTATTCCAATATTTTTTACTGTATTTTAGATTAAGGGTTCAATTTTTCAGGCCTTGACACCAAGAGTAAACTGTCAAATTAAGTTATAGTGTAATGCCTCAATACTGCTCAAAATCAGTCATATTAAGTTGTGGTGGATTATCTTGCCCACATGCCTTAAAATTGATATGTATTGCAATAAGCTCATGAGGTTCAATTTCCACTCTATAACACATTTGAGCGAATTTAAAATTACAGAAGAACTAAACAACTCCAAAAAACTGACACACAGCAAAAACTCAATGTCCACAGCCCTACCGCCTGCTGCTCCAAAATGGGGCAGCGGCAAAACCCCTTAGCATTTTCTGACCAGCAGTGAAACACTTTTGAACCAGGTTGACCAGCCCCCAATTCCTCAGGTCAATATGTTCCCCCCAAGGAACTCGCCCTCCACCTTGCATGTTCCCAAGTGATGCCTTGTAGCCCCATTGTGCTACCCTGAAGCAAGATGCGATTTGGCCTCTGGGTTGAATATGGCAACTTGTTTCCCTATAACAACAAACAAATAATAGAATTAGCCCAGGCGCTTATGCAGCCTGCAGGCTTTATTGACTTCCACCCCTACAAAGGGTACTTCAACCTCAGCTTCACTTGTGAAGCTGATGCTGAAAATGCAGCCAACAATTCCCTGGTGTTCCAGGGTACCCCCATCCCAACCAATCGCACCCAGTTGCCTGATGATAATACTCTTTTTTTAGTACTAGATGGTTGATGATAATACTCTTGTGGTTCAATTTGCAGGCCTCCTCACCCGCCTCTCCCTGAAATCATATATAACAAATAATAGCTGGGTTGTCAGTATATGACGCTGACCCCATTTTACGATTTGTGGTTCCTATTTGAGCCAACTGACTTGTGGGCCCTTGCGCCTTTGCAACCATATGCCCAATATCAACCAAAATTGAAATTTTGATTCCCCCTTGCACCGTTGTCTTTTATGCCCCTGACCATCATTTCTGTGCCAGAGTAGATAAAGGGCGCACAATCTGCCCCATTTGTTTCAACATGGACCACTCAAAGCGGTGCTGCCCCATCATAGACTGAGCTGGAGCCCATATGCTTGGCTCCCCCATGATGCTCACATTGCCAACATAAAAACTTTTTTGAATGGGGCACAATCCTCCCTCCCCCTCCACCCAAAATGGTAGATGCAACTGCCACATATTCACCCAATAAGGAACTGGTATGACAAACCATCACTCCTACTCCAACTAATCAAGAGCCAGCATGGACCCCAGTAAATTAAAAAACCCACCCAGCCATCCAATCCATCCCACCCATATGCAAATCAACCTATTGTTTTCAACTAAAATCCATGGTATTATTTTGAGAAAGTTGATGATTTTGGGAATCCTGTCCCCAACTTGATCAATGCCCCAGACCTTGAAATGTACCTAAACGCAGATTATGCGGCTCAATTTCCAACTTGGCACTATGCTCTATGCTCTGATGCTGATGATTTTCAAAGTGACCAATGACTCACCAAAGAGGCTGTTGCCTCCCTGATTGTCACACCCTCCAAAAGGCTGTAGCAAAATCAGTCACAGTCTTGGCCAAGGAGGTATCCGCACTTATCCTTCCCCTATGCAACATTTCATAAAAAAGAATTCCTCTGATTTCAACAAGTTGCCCACAATGCAGTACAAAAAGTTGTTATGGTTGCAAAATTTGGCCCCAAGACCCACATTACCAACAACATCACCACCTTTACCATGCTACCCAAAGTTTGCCTCAAGGCTAAGAAAGCCCTATCCAAATACATCACAACCCTCCTCATAGCTAAATTTGAGCTTCCTGAGCCACTCTGCTACCTTGACCCCCATTTTGAGGATGCACCCACATCCATGCTCTCAGCGCTCTGCCATACACTGTCTGACACAGAGGAGGAAGATGAGCCTCCCAATCTTGACTCATCCCCCACCATGGACGCATAGCAGTTTACTGCATCTGACCTGGTTAGTTCATTTTAGTTTTTTATTTTTATTTTTTGATTCAGTTTGAGTGATTTGCTTATCTCTTTCTGTCTGTTAAATTCTAGCTTAGTATAAGTTTTGCTCCTCGGAGCTCAGTATTATCTGTCCCCTGGCCAGCTTGCCTCAGTTAAATAAAAAAAGCTCGTGAGATTCACATTCTTACTGCCAAGCCAGCAATTTACCCTAAATCCATTTCTATTAATTTGCATGGCTTTATTAAATCATAATTTAAATCCCTTTTTTAATAATATTATGCTCATATTTTCTCCTTTGCCCATCAGCATAAAACAATTGTCAATAATTTTGTCTCTAAAATCTAAGTTAATATCTTTACTATTTTCTGAATAACTATGCATTGCTTGGTACTCTAGTGTGTAATTTATATAGTGGAAATGGGAACTTAAGGATCTTTCCTTTCGCCTATATATAGTTTTAGCTGCTTATATAAAAAACTTTGTTGAACTTTTTATTGTTGTATTTTAGGGCCGCTGCCTTCCTACAGTCCCATTTAGCTAGATCTCAAAAGTATCTACCTGTGCAGTTGTGATCAACGCCTGAGTGCCAATTGCAACATGATATATCTACCTGTGCAGTTAAAATATGACGCCCTAGAGCCGATTTTAACATACCTCATTAAACCATGATAAAGTAATGGCAAGTATGTTGACATTCAAGAAGGAATTTCTGCTAATAAATTTAAAAAAATTGATTCATGTTTACTAGTGCCCCACGGTGCTGTGAGAAGATTGAAATTGTTGGGAGGAGCATGTTTTCCCATGCCTCCTCCTTTTCTTGAGGACATTGGGTTTCCTATATTGCCAGGATGTCCACAGGGGGGTTTCAAAGGAAATTCAACTTTTTGGTTCATTATGAAAAGTCCCTGAGTCCCATATGTTCAATCTCTCTATCTCTACTGAGAAGCTTGGCGCACCTCAGGAGTTATTTGGAGGGCCCCATGGCCCCAACAACTCACTATCTTCAGGTATCTTGACTTCTTTGCTATGCATATTATGATAATTTGTGGGCACAGGTTTTTTATCATCACTCTTCATGGGTATAGGCTTAGGACCTTTCTTCACTTGGGGGCACTTACTTTACCATTACTGTGCACTTGTGGTGCACCATTAGCTGTATTAAATGGCTCTAACATTGGTGAGTTTTGAGAATTAACTTTATTCTGAGTGTAATTTGCATGCATGGATCTTGTGCTAAGCCTCAACAATGTCAAGTGGCTCCCAGATTGGATTCCAAGAATATTTGAATATTTGAGCACTTGATTGGTCATTGGTGTTCTGCAATTGATGCATTGCCACAAATTCCTCTATATCCTCCTGAATTTGTTCAAACCAAGATGAGAATTCTGCCATAATCTTTTCCTTAGCCATGGCAAACTATGCACCTGTTCTGGCCATTTTCCACTCCTTAAGGGAAATTGATTCACCTATTTTTTGTGTCGAAATTCACCCCAGTGGAACTTGTGGTGTGTATTTTCAATAATGGCATAGTCAGGATCATTTTTGCCCATATCCTGATCACAGAAGTAAACCTTCTCATGCCTTCTTTGTTGGGGCAAGCGTGGACCTTGTATCCAAATGCCTGAATTTGTTTGCATTTAGTGGTGCACTTTCCACTGTTGTGCAGAACAATTGAGATTTTCCCCAAATTAGTTAGGTAAGCAATGCTGGAAATTCTCATGATATCCTCCGCTACCTCTGGGTTTGAGGAAATGGTTTTGATGGCCTCCCTTGTGTTAATGTCCAGTATGAGCTGAAATCCTTGCATTTCAAACTACTTCTTTCTCCTTAATATTTCAATCCTTTTTTAGAGATAGCACTTAATGACTTTGTGTGCCAGTATCTTCAAAAGATAGTTAAAATTATAAAAAGATAATGACGGATTCTGTCAAACATGTAAACTTGGTTAGACCACCTGCTGATTGTAAGGGTGGTCAACCACTACTTGGACTTTGTGGCGTTTTATTATCTTTTATAAACTTAAAACAAGGTCCACCCAGACACAATGGATGGTATGGGTGGTCATGAAAATGGCATGCATGTCAAGAGTGTGTCTATAACTCACTCATTTTCTGATAGGTGGTGGTAAATGCACAAACACACCACAAGGGAACAAGTTGCTAATAATAAAGGAAAGAGGACATCTCAAAGGGTGCCATTATATAAAAGGACCTAAAGCAAGGATATAAACATTTGTACAAATCATGGGATATACCAGAAATGTGAGGACTTGTTAGACCCCAAGGAAGAGTCCATTACCAGGTGCAGATTTAAATCTAGGTTTTTGGGTGCCTTGATCAGAGAAGTCCATGCTTTCCCAAAAGGGAAAGAGAATCTGTAAATAAGTTAGAAAAAAATTAAATGACCTATATTATTTGAGACCTCCTTAAGAAGGTCTTTAAAGAAATTAAACCAAGGGACTATATGATAAGCAAAACAAATGGGGTTTATAAAACAAGTCAACCAACAAAGAATGTTGGTCTCAATAAGCTACTTTTGAGGAATTGGGAGAGATCATAATTTATCAGGATAGGAACTTAACCCAATCCAACCAAAAATGCAAGTTACTTTACATTTTCATACTATAGCTCCAGTAAGCTCAAACTTAGGTGATTAACTAAAGCTGTATTTTGCCATATTTAGCATCATTGTAAACCAAATGGGACTTGAATTCCAATTTATCAATTAACCATAAAGACCCATCATAATTCACAAAATAGCTAGTGCTTCAGTGCCATGGATGTAAAGCTCATCTAACCATCACATGCACCCCCAGAACCACCTGAACATATTTTGCCTTTATCAAGCGTTAGTCCAGGGTGTTCTTCAGGTCAGGAAGGTCCATCAACTTGGTATTCTTGTCTTGGATTTGCTAAAAAATTTTGTCACATTCTATCCCCACAATCATGCCACAAACCATGACAGCATAGGAACAAATTTTGTTGGGATTTTCCAAAATTTCTCACAGTGCCAGCGTTTCCGTGCCCAAGAAAACCTGAAGATCATACTTAATTGAAGATAATAGCTGAGAATAGGAAGTCTCAAGATAGCTGCAATAATAAAAAACACTAAAAAAACTTTCTGGGTGAACCACCTCAGCTTTTTGTTTTTTGCTTGCCCTTTGGTATTATGGCATTTGGTACCTTTGGACAGTGCAGATATAGTCTAATGCCTTTCACAACATTTTCTTAACCCTGGCCTTATTTAGGAATTGCACTCATCTCACCTGGAATAGACAATAAATATATTTTTGTTTTAATTGAATCAAGTTGGTAAAAATTATTGCAACAGGAAAAAGACTTCATTGTCACTATTTTACAAAGTTATAATTTATTTCTAATTATACTAATAAATATCCTCGCTGAGGCCTCCACAAAACTTACAAGATGAGTTAATGCCCCTGAACTTTAACAGTTTTATTTCAATATCAGAATAAATGACTTCACTGGAAAATACTGTAACTTATCTTCCCTGCTGATACCAAACACCAGTCAGGTGACATAAATATATTTTTTCTGAGGACATATACTATTCTGGTGGTTTACCTGGACTCACTGCCCAAAATAACTTCACAATAATTTTTCATTTCCTTAACAATCTATTTTTAAGACAAAGTTATAATGTTTTCATTTAATTAAAACATTTTATGTAGCTTAATAAATAACAACAAAAAATTTTCCCTCCCACCACTTATACCTGGTTGCCCACTGATACCATTCTTGTAGTTCAGTTTGTGGAACTCCCTACCCACATCATGCCAGAGATTTTACATAAAAAAATTGTCACTAGATTGTTAGAAATTGATCTTAATCAAATACTTTAATTTATAATTTACAATGAAACCACCTACCTCATGGGTTCTTGCACCTTTGTGACCATACACCCATTTTCTTAAAAATTTCACTTCCATTTCCCATTGCACCATTATTCATTCTGCCCCTGACCATCCTTTCTGGGCCCAAGTGTATGAAGGGTGCACTATCTGCCCTGCCTGTTTAAACTATCCCATTTAACTTAGCACTGCCCCTCCATTGCCTGAGCTGTAGCCTCTCACCTGAATCCTCTCAAGATGATTCATCACTGACCTGACTATTTTCAAATGGGAATCATTTCTCCCTCCTCCTCCCCTAAGGTGGTAGCTTCAGCTGCCACTGTTTAAACCAATCAAAAGCCATCTCATTAATCCTCTTCTCCTGAATCAAACAATCAGAGGGAAGAAAATTTTTAGTAAGTTTTAAATACTTTATTCAGCCACACCAGCCCACCCATATGTCAATGACACAATCAACTTCAACCAAAATCCATAGGATTATTTATAGAGATTGTTGAATTTGGTGACTTATTTCTGAATCCAAATGGGATGGCCTCCACTTTTTGAAAAGTAGCTCAATGTTAATTATGTGGCCTAATTCCCAACTTGCTACTATGTGCCTCATAGTGATTATGACATGTTCTAAACTGACCATCAAATAGCTGAAGAGAAACTTTCCTCCCCTTAAAGTCACCCAAACTGTAAAGATGTTGCAAAACAAGTCACATTATTGGATGCAGGCCTGACACCTTCTTTCCTCCCTAGTAACATGCTAACCAATTACACAAAAGAGCACCTATATCACTACCAGGTAGCAAACAGTGGTTTAAAAATATGTGGCAGTTGCAAAGTTTGGCCCAAAGACCTGCTTCTCCTGAATAAATATTGCTACCATTAAAACCCTCCCTAAAGTATGCCTTGCAGCGGATAGTCTTTACTAACTGAACCTCCATTCATCTAATTGCACATATCAAGTTGCAAGTGCTACTCTGTTATCTCAACCCCATTTCCATGATGCACACATGCCATACTCTCAGCTTAATGCCATTACCTGTCCCCCAAATGAGGACAGAGCCTCCCAATCCCTTTTCATCCTCTGCAATGGTCAGCTAGCAGTTTCTGCTTTCATATTAGTTGGCTTGGTTTTTTGTTGTTAATTTGAGTGGATCCAAACATCCTATTTTTACTTTAATTATTATATTTTTGTTTATCTCTTCTAAGATTTTTTAATGTTTGTCCCCTGGTCAGCTTACCTGAATAAAATAAAAAGCAGCAGTGTTATAATATACGTTTTTATTTTCTTAATTTATCTAATATACTTTTTTTAGTTTTAATTTGATTCTCTAGAATGATTTTGATCAGTTGCCACAGGCCAGCCAACTTAAAATCCCAACTTAAATAAACACGTCACTGCTCCCAGCCTGTGGCCTCTTTTAACATGCCTCCCTTGCACCGCCTTTGACCTCCAATTGCCTTATAAAACTGGAGTTAAAAATAAACTTCTTTGACAGAATCCTTCTGCATGAAGCCCTTTCTAACAAACCTTTGCTCTGAGCTCATTGTGAGATGGATCTGGCCTGATGAGTCAGCTAATCCCATGGTGCCAAACTCTGACATCAGGTTTTCTACTCCACTGAAAGAGCCTTGACTCTAGCTATTAAGCTGGATAGGGTCCTGTACCCCTTTAGAGCCAAAAAAGGTTCAAACCCTAGGGTTCTGCCTTTCTACCTAATCTCTGACATGGGGCATATTCCAGATGAGAGAAGGGTGGCTGCTGCCCCCTGTTTGCCACATCCTATCCCAAGCTTACCCTTTAACCCAAACCCATCCTAGTGTCAAAATCTGCAGGTTTTTACCTGAAAAAAATAAAACTTTGTGGAGACTTTAGGAGAACCCAGAAATCCCACACTATAGTCACCCATTCCCTGCCCCAACTGGTAGTTCTACCAGAAGCCAATCTGAAAGGGAAAACTTGTCTAGAAAGTGAAATTTGAGCAAAATGTCAAAACTAAAGGGTCAAAAATGGGGATTTAACTTAACACCCCAGTCTAAAATCAAAAGATGAATTTTGACACATGGAAGTTGGTAATTGTCCCAAAAATAGCCTGGAAATCTCAGTTGATACTATTGAGGTGAACTTGGGGATTAAATCTATCATTTAATTAATTTGAAAATCAAATTAATTTCCCCTAATGCAATATAGCTTAGCAGCTCCCCCTCTCCCACCATAAGATCCAGCACCCTGCTAATGGTAGGGTGTTGGATTATATTTTTCCCCACTTTCCCATATTAGTTTTATTAGATTTCTTAATTTAGAAAAATATCTACTTGGTTTTAATATAGTAAATGGCATATGGGCAATAATACACTGGGTTGGAGCCTGTCCAACTCCCCTTCCAACGTGCCCACCCAGAGTTCCTTGAAACCTGCAATGCCTTGTGGAATGTGGCTATCCTTGTGGGTCTTGGCGTACCCACAAAGGAAGCCAGGTCTTCCAATGGCCTGCTGAGTTCCTAACACCATCCACCGCCTCATATCAGATGTAGACAGTTGTATGTAAAATCACTTGACATACATTATAATTTGGGATAACTTATTGTTATTAAATGCGATGAAATTTACAGGCTAGCTTAATGGAATTAGACTTTAGTCTTGTAGTACTAATATAAGTGAAGCTGCCAAAGCTTTAGGCCTGGGACCAGTATTCCTGTCCATTCAAGTTTATATAAAAAATTCTATATCTTAATTTGCTTTTTATAAAAACCATTATTAGCATATAAGCCTGGCAGCCTACTGACAGGGCAAGAAAACTATTCCCTATAGTTAGTAGTGCAATACCATACAAGCTTTAAATAAGTAGCTGAGTTACATATAAATGGTTATATTCACACTATCAAGGAATCAATAGATAACCAATAGATTAATATGCAGCTAACTATGGCGACAGAAACTTTTTTAGCTTTTATAAGCTCAATAACGAGATTGACAGCCGAATAAATAAAATGTAGCAGCCAAATACTTAAGACAATACTTATTTAAATAAAAGGTTAGAAAGTTGAATTTTGTACCTGCCGATATGCCAGGATATAAAGCATTTATAGCTTACTGGTTAGCATATCAATAACTTATCGCAAGTTTATTGCATCCTGTGAACAGCTTGGAATGCGCGGCCATATTGCCATTTTAAAGTTTAGTGCATTGATCGGTCCCTTGAAATTCGGGAAGAGTATCGATCTGATACCTTTTACCAAGCTCCCTAAAGGATAAATCTAGCAGAATAGTTCATCTTACTTGGGAAGGAATCGCCCGCCGAGATAGTGGATGCCTTTAAAATATTGGGCGCAATACTTGGGAGCAGTTAGCGAAACAAGCATGTCTGGCTGATAGTGGGTCCGCTCTACATCGGCACTCTCGGACTTTGAAGTTTCGAGGGTTGGGGCTAGCATTCAAACTTAGTTAAAACTGAAAAAATAGTGTAACTATGGCTAAAAATATACGTCGTGGAAAAATAATTGACCTGCACTTCCTTAGCAGTTAAAATATGTATTGATCGTATAATGTTTATGCTAATAACTGAAAACAAAGCAAATACAAAATATTGTGTTTTTATTTACCTGAATCAATAGGCCACCCAGACGGAACATCAACTGCAAATAGTTTTAGTCATCATATTAGCACGCAATTTAAAAAGACTTTCAAATAAGCCAAATATGAACTATTATCCCAAACACTAAATCAAATTAATCATTCTTGAGAGGTAATATAAGAATTCTCAATTTAAAAAACCAGCATTAAAACGCACCGTTGCTTAAGCTAAATAATGCCTGTAAGCAGAACGCGTCATCAAATGCAATTTAAAACCCAATTTTAAATTTAAATGTCTTATTTAAGCTGAAAATAACTTGTAGAAGGGATGCTATGAGAACCCAACGAATTCTTATAAAATTTGCGTTTTTTTAACAAATAAGCGGAATTCTCTTGTTTTAGTGAGCAGTTAGAATGTCCAAGAAAAAGCTATGATGTTCTAATATGGTTAAATTCAAGGCAGCAAGCTTGCATTGGCTTTTGAAATTACTTTGACAAGCTCGGCTTTATGCATAACACATGCTCTATTTTAAAGCCCTCGATTAGCTTAAAAGATTTTATCGCGGATCGACAGAGCTAGCCAAATAAAAAGGTAAAAAGGACGTAGCATGCTTCATGCCAATCAATTGCTAATCGCGTTTATAGATGAATCGAAAAAGCTTGCTAAGCGTTGATGTAAGCGTTTTTTAACTATGAAATAGTATGCATGTTTAGACCCCGAAATGGTATGGAGTGTATAAAGCAGCTTGCTTTTTTATTTACAATTGCTCAATAAGAACCGGCTTTAATCTTAGTTTGAACAAGAATTTTGCTTTATTGGCAAATGCGACCTTAAAAGAAAGTAGATGATAAAACGATATAGGCTAAATTACTACTATTAAATGCAAACATACTTTGGGTTCTAAAAGCCCACCGCTATAAAATAATTGTAAACTTTAATCCTTTAGAGGCCCGATATAACTATCAACCATATTGAAACAAAGAGACTCGAATATACAAAACAAGGTGCAGACTTGTACCGGCAAAGCACCGGGCAATAAGCGCATATTTATCAGCACCCCGCAACAACAAGTTTGCGGCGTAGAATAAAAACTAAAACTTGATGCTTTTATAGCAAGGCAAAAAATAAGCTGTAATCCCGAAAGTAGAGTTTCGCTTTTAATAAACCAAGTAGCAAAAAATCAAACTGACAAAAAAACTTACCAGCAACGATATAGGCCGCCTTTTTAAAAAACCACTGGCGGAAAGTGGTAGGTAAATAGGAGCGATATGATGAAAGCACCGAAAAATAAAAATTCAAGTACCTCGATCACTTCCACGAAAGGTGCCCGAATAGGCCCAGAAAAGCTGAACCCTTGATAACTTAGAGCCAACATTGATATGCCAACCTACCGAAGATGGCATCGACCACCAAATCAGGGTTGAACGCCTTTCCCTCCTCCAAACTAGAGAAGGGAGAGATGCCAAGATGGTGTAACTGGGTAACCAAGCCCTAAAGACGTGAGAGAATTCCAAACCAAGCAACCTTGAACAAATCCTTCGAGCTCGGTTTGGGATAAAGCACGGCCGGGGTATACCCGAATGGGACAGGTGGCGAGCGGCCACAAGACCTACCAATAACAATTTAGGCATCGTCCGATCCAAATTTTACCGTCCCCACCGTTATTCCCTGGCCCGCAGCATACCAGAACCTTCCGAAATTGATTCGGGGGTAGGCCTTATACACCGCTTCCGCCACACTCAACCCAGCTAACTTGTAAGTTAAAATGCTTAAGCCCGATTGCCATTACCAAGCTCCATCAGTTGTGGTAAAGCGAACCCTCCAACTCTCTCCGAAGTGGCGCTGAGTAGCTCGGAATCGAGCTGCTGCGCCTCCCGTTGGGTAAGGTACTATAACCCGCCGTCAGTATATTCTCAACCAAACGTAGCTGGTATAAACCTTTAGAATCTTGGATCTCATAGCTAAGATGGTTTATTACACGCATTTTTCGCTGTTATTCATAGACGTAGGTTGCACCCTAGGTCAGAAGTAAGGTGGCTAGATAAATTGGATCGTTTCCTATCCTGAGGGTTCCACTTTTATTTTACCCCAGTTTAAAGTTTAAAAGTTCGATAGGTGAAAAGTTAGAAAATTATAGATGACTAGCGGAGTTACCCGTGCTTCGCTACGATTTCTATAGAATTTCAGGTGATTCGAATTGATTAATTTAGATTTTATAATATAGTTAAGCAATAACTACTCGGCCAAATCTAATTGCTCAATCGAAGCAACCAAAACCACCAACCACTCAGCTAAAACTAACTGAACTTATCAAATCAACCAATTACTAATCACCCCCAAAGCTAAATTGTATCCTGTCGATTCGACCAAAAACCATCAACCCACTCGGCCAAGGAAAATAAATATATCAAATCAATCAAACTCTAATTATTTTAGTTTTTATATTGGTAGATAGCTATCAATAAGTTCAGAAACCATTAAACTTATTAAAAATTCAAACCTCCAACCACTTAGCTAAAATCAATAAAGCCTGCCAAATTAACTAAACCATCAATCACTTACCTGAAACTATTGAGCCTATCGAATCAACCAAAAAATAAACCACTACTCAGCAAAAACCAATTACGGAACTTACAACAGCCACAAACTACCAACCCCTTATCAAAAACCTATGAAAAAATCGAATTAAATGAATATGAAAATACTCAGCCGAATTGCTATATAAACATAATAGAAATATATGCTCTAGATCTTAAATAGAACTGATATTTAAATTTATATGATTATTTTGAACAATTACATATTAGCATTCCGTTCCCAAACTTTATAGAATGCTTGTGCCAAGTTTGGTGATTTTTTGGTTATTTGCTCGAGATAATGCATCCGGTATAAATAAATAAACAGAATGATAGTTTTGTAAAGAAAAGTTTGACTAATTCTTGTTGATACCCAGTTTAGCACAGATTTGTTTTTGGGCTTTAAGTTTACCTGATGATCCTAATCAATTCTTTTTTATATTTGTAGATGGTTATCGATAATATTAAAAGAATCAAATTATATTGAAACAATATAAAATTACCAACCATTCAGTCATACCCAATTAAACCTATCGAATTAACTAAACCACTTAGCTAAAACCATTAGATTAAAAATCAACCAATCATCAACCGCTTCGTAACCAAAACTAAATATTGAAACATCCAAAATCACCAACCATTTACCAAAACCAATTAACTTATCGAATCAACCAATCACTAACTTCTTCATTAAAACCGTTAAGCTTAATCAACCCAAAACCACCAACCGTTCGCCAAAACCATTTAAACTATCGAATCAACCGAATATCAAACTTCTCGGCCGTAACAATATACTGATTTCCATTAAAAACATATGATTTTCACTTGTTACATATAAAACTTTTTATTTTACTATTAAAATAATATTTTTTAAAATTAATAAACCTTCTCAGGCATGCACATAACAACTCACCAAAGTTTCATCACAATTGGATGAATGGTATAGGAATGCATTCGGGACATACATACATATACACATACATTCATTTTTATATATATAGATTACCCATGCTCTGCCGAAGCGTTTCAAAAATATAATTTTATTCGAGGTGGGACGACCTGGGGACGATACCGCACCGATTAAGGAAGTGAAGAAAATGGGAAAGGAGGATAAAACTCGGAAAACCTCCATGTGCGGCGTATGATAGGCCAGGAACTCCATGGACCGCCTTTGCTATTTGCTATCTCGGTTCGGGGCATTGGCGCGCAAAACCAACACGGTCAAAATCGTCCCCTACCCAAAGTCCATTACCGGGATCGAACTCGGGAGGCAGTGGTAGAGGGTCTATACTCTACCACTGGGGTATCCTCCCTACGTTTCAAAAATATAAATTTATAAAAAGTAAGCATACCAGGATATCTTTTATAATGCAGGTGGATACCAAATTAATAATCTATATTGCTGAAGAGAAAATGTATTGATGTATTTATTATAGGTAACCCTGTATCATCTTTTATAGAGTTGACAAGCAAGACCAAAACCTGCTACTCTAACACCTTTAGCATTTAAAAAACAGTTAGCTGGCTTGCTTAACTTTGATCCATCAGATATTTCTTAGCAGAATACTGAGGGCCTTTCTATAATGTTTAATATCTTTGGCTTTGGTATCATACTAAAGCCTTATGAGGCGGGTAAAAGTTATTGTGGAGCATAGTAATCTAGATCTATCATACAACTGGACAAATGTTCCCAATAACTGTGATGTCTAGTGATATAGACATAGGTATTTACATTGTAAGGGTTCCAGCCATGGCCATTAGGCTTGATAAACCATACACTCCTTATAGTCAAAGAGGGGTGCTTACCTTTAGGCCTTACCCATAGCTAAGGTTGTGGAGTTGGCAACACCCTTGATGAGCACAAATTGGCCATTATCCCCCTAGTTTGTGCCTATCACAACCCCATGTAACTAATCCTCCTAAAATTTTATAATTACTGAGTCTGATGAATTTTACATATAAAATCAAATATAAGTTTGTTATAAGGTGTGTGGCCTAATTGACAGCATATAATTGAAGTGGAGCCTTAATGCAAATGAGTTGGCTATAAATGGCCAAATGAAGCATCACTAAGCAAATGGGTCAGCCACCTAAAGACATTATCAGCTGAAAAATCGCATCTGAGGCAACCTCAGGTAAAAAAAGTGAGAACTTCTCAATCTAATATATATATATATATATATATATGGCCTCAAGTTGAGGCGCTGGAAAAAGTAATCATCAGATCCATTTAAGGCCCAATGTGAATATCAATCCACTGAGAAAAAGCATCAGATCAACTCAAACCCTAAATGAATATATGTTTTCAATTATAAAATCATATAAATATTTCTTAATCCTTTTCCTTCAACACTAGTAAAAATGCCCAGCGCCCTTCCAGTATTAGGGTACTGGGTTAATTTCTTTTATTCTAAATATAAATATACTACCCTATACTTAAATTTACTTGAATTTATCTTCTAACATTCCACCTCCAGAAACAAACACACTTAAGTCTATGAACGAGCCCCACTCTTCTTGTTTCTGTTAAGATTGTGGTTCTCACTCTGGTTGTCACCATGATTGCCACCCTCATTGGCAATACCCAGGCTTCCAAAAAGGAATTCCATCCTTTAAGCACTTGAACATAACATGCCCACTCTCACCCCTAATCTGATACCAACTTTGAGATTCATAACTTACCCCACCACAACTACAATGACTTTGATGAGATGCTCACAGTTAATATAGGAGCTGAAGATAATTTAAAAGAAATCATGTGGCAAAGTATCACCAAGCGCAACTCAATCACAAGGCCACCACAATTATAAACATTTTAAGGAGAGTGTCTGTAGCTCCATAATTCCCAGAGAGGTGGTTCAGGATACACAGCCACACCACATGGGAACTAGTTGCTAGTAGAATTGGATACAAGGCCACTACAAAAGGTTCTAGAGCACAGGGACCCAGGAACAGGGTGTACAATATAGAGTAGATAACAAGATAGCTTATAGATAACAAAACTTGGTTAGACCCCAAAGAGAAATCCATATTGAAGTTCAGATCAGTGTCAGGGTGCTTGGGTGCCTCAATCTGGAGGGGATTAGGGTGGCCCAGTTGTGCACCTGATTATGCCATTAACTTTGTTAAAGATAAAAAGCCCTATACTGTTAGAGACCTCCTCAAGGAGGTCCACGCACAGGTTTTTCCAAGGGACCATGCAAAGATGTAAAAACTAACGGAAGCCTTTACTAGCAAGTTGACTAACAAGGAAAGTTGGTTTTAATAAATTATAATTAACCATCAGGGAAGGATTATCAATCTGCAAGAGTGGTGCTAAGCTTAAATGAACCAATAGGTGCACACTATTATCTGGTGCAGTTCTGTAGCTCAAAATTGTCCAAGCTCAAGTTATAGGTTATAAGCAAATTCATCCCAACTTGGCAATATTATAAGTGGAACAGGGTTTGAAACCCTGTTCCCCAAGCAGCCATAACAAACCATCTGAATTAATAATGTAGCTGGTGCATTATAACTCCCTGGCTGTAAAACAGGGCTGGACATCACGCACATCCCCAGGACCAACCTGAGCATATCTTGCCTGTACTCAGCATTGGTCCAGGGTATGTTTTAGATCAGGGAGGCCTTGCAATTTGACCCTTTTTGCCTCCTGACGTCCAGCCTTGTCCCTAAAGTCTAAGCCCTCAATGGTTTCATATAACCATGACAAATTTAAAACATCAATCTAAGTACAGATAACATTTGCTAAATAAGTGGCACCATTAAAAAGCAACACTTAAGGCCCAGTAAGAGAAATATAGGATTTTTGTAAGGACCAGATGCCAGCTATCAACCTAAATAAGGCCTGGTACCAATTCAGAACAAGTAAGGGAGCTGACCTAAAGGCATCACCGCTCACCTTAATAATTGATTGGGGTCATACCCTAGATGCAAGATGGGTGGCGGCAGATCTTATCTGTTTTTCCAACCCCAAAGTAGCTCTTCAAGCCAAAAGGCAACAATTGTTTATGAGATTTCAAGTAAATAACTCATAGAATCCAGCAAATCTACCATGGATCTCAAAAGTATCTTTAGCTTATATGCTGCCAAGGCAAAACTCACTTAAAGTAATAGGACATCAAGAGGTGCACTAGCGCTTGATAAAAATTTGACACCAGATATAATTTCAGGTGAAAATACTTTACCCAAAAATCATTTGATAAATTTAAAGTTTTAAGGGAAAGAGTGAGGGACAGAGGTCAATAGTACCAACAGGTTCTGATTCAATTGTAAATAATGTGCTCAATTGCAACTAAAAAGATGGTTCATCAATTTATGAAACAAAGCGCTTGGGAATAGCTTAAACATGATCCTGAGAGCTTTAATCTCATTGTAAGGGTCCCCACCACACAATTGGGCTGGATAGGCAGCTACATCCTTTTTAAATGAAGAAAGGGAATGCCCCCCAAGAAATGCCATTAAAGAAAATAGTAGACTTGACATACCATCAACAAGCACTGAATGGCCATCCCTACCCCCCAGAATATGCCACCCCTGACCTCAAACCAGCGGGCTCTGACACCCCATTATATTGAAATCAACCAAAGCGTACCTCATGAAAATTGGGGACATTTGCCAAGAAAGATTTACATAACCTAAGATTACAATTGAATCGCTAAAAGAGGAAAAATTGCCACAACTGATAACGGAAAATTTTGAACAAAAGTATCAAAAAACCCTTAGATGCAATGATGGGAGAACTTCATGTGAAAAATTCCAATGATGAAATGAGGGTAAAAGGCCTGAAATCAAAAAGTTGCTAGGGATCCTCAAATTGAAGAATTGGATGAGCCATCCACCATATACAATTATGGCGGCCCCAGCAAAGAATGGAAGTCTTGAGAAAAGTAACAATGGGAAAATTCTCAACATCTCTGAGAATATTCAGCAGCCACTTCATTATCATACTAGTGCACAAATTTCCCCTCACCCAATTTTACAATATAAATTCCAACACTCTGCCTATGGTAGAGTGCTGGTTTATTTTGTACTCTCACTAATAAAACCTTAATTTCAGAAATGGATTCAGACCAAATTTAAATTTTAATGAGTCTGAAAAAATCTGTCTCATCCAACAAAAATTGCCATACCCAATGGAAGGTCCCCACTTGCTGCTCTCTGTAATGGTGATCACCATTTCCTTGGTAATTTCAGTACTGGCCTCACTCAACGGAGGCAACCAAGGAACCAACTCTAGGGAACTGACCATAAAACCCTCCAACCTAGGATATAGGGGCAATGTTCTCACCCAAACAACAAGCTAAACTGACTAAAGCAATTTATTGTGCCCAAGTCTCAATTGAGAAGAACATTACAATTAAATGAAAATTTAATAAAGGCTCTGATGGAGTTTAAAACAAAGAACAACTACCTATCATCACTATTAAGTATGTGTTCAGATTAGTCTCAACTTTGAACTCAACATAAAATGACTGACTTGAGATCCCCCAACTGAACAAATTAGTTCTCCTACAACTCAGGAGGCATGGGAGAAGTTGGTACCAGCTCTCAGCTTATTAGCCAGGATGGATTAGCATTTGTCAATATATACTTTCCGCATTTCTCCCCCAGCAGATTGTAATATTACATTCTAAAACGGTGATGTCATTCATACTATGGATGCTATCATGGGTATTGGAATATCCCCAATAGAAGCCAAGTTTTTCCAAGGCGGCCATATGTCTAACACCCATGACCATGGGCGCTCTTCCCATAGTATAATAACAAACAACCTTACTTGGTGATTTTAGTTTATTTTTTAGTTTCATATTTTTTTACTTGAGATTCAACCAGTAAAAGAAAATACTAATTATGCTTAATAAAGTTGCTGGTTTATAAAGAACTAATTTCTTTCTTCAGGCCCTCTATGTCCCTCCTTTAGCGCATCTCTTCCCAGCCACATCAGACCTGCAGTGGCATGTGGACTGTGGTTGCCATTGTGGATCTATCATACCCACAAAGGAGCCAGACCTTTCCTTGGAACGCTGATTTCCTATATTTAAAACCCAACCCTTGGTACACCAATGAAGTTGTTGATCAATACACTGACCTTGAATGACTCTACCACCAACTAAAGTATATGCTCTATTAAAATTGCTCCTAATCTATGGGCTGAGGGATACTATTGTCAAGTCATAAAGCATGCCATACTAGCTTGTATAACACAACTCACAATTCCTTTATTTACCTATTTTTGTAATTCTCTAAGAGTCAAAGTTTCACATGGTCTACCCCCATCAGGGAACATTCAGATGTTTTAATTAGACTGTGAAGAAGCTGTGGAAACAGTAGTGAATTTTACTGATGAGGTGATTAATTCCAACTATCAACTTTTGCACTATTGGCTTATACAAAAGAAAGTTATGAATTATAGTAAGGATTATGGGATCAGCCAATCATAAGGCAGATCTAGGATACTTCTCAGAAGCTGATTCTACCCCATTCAGCGGATTTAAAAAAGCCATAATAGTTTATTTGGACCAGTCTCATCAGAAGAATTTTCTCTATATGCTATGATATCTCAAGTGACCCTCAGAATAATGGAAATCCTTATTGAACCTGTGGACCCAACCATCACAGGTTATCACATCTCTCTGGTTTGCCAAGTTGAAGAGAGCATTGTGTAAACCCATTTTATGAGGATCTTTCAGGCGTGCGCCCATATCAGACCCTGAGGATCCTGAAGTCTCTTCTTTATCTTATGCTTAATTAGTGGCTATGCCCACCCAGTTCATCAATAGATACACCAAGGTTCAGATAAGAGTCAAGGTTAAGAAGTCTTGTACCACCCTCTGTTCCCTCAATGAGTTGTATAAATTTGACTGTGTCTCTTTCTGGTTTTTTATTCATATTTCATTAGAAAAGTACAAGGTAACAGTAATGGTCATGGTGGACACTGGTGCCACAGGGAATTACATTGACCTTAAGATGGTGCAAGCAATGTATCTTGATTTTACCTCAGGGTAACCTTTTATGGTGCATCTCAGGCTCCCATGTTTACACTTCCCCTGTGTAAACCACTGCGATTTATTTCCCATGTATATGAGTTTGTACCAAGATCTGTAGTAATTCCAGATTTGGTATATACATTGTTTTTGGGGGTAGGTTGGTGGCGCCATCAGTCATTTAATATAGTCTAGAATGGAACAAGATGGCCTTCACTTCCATTTCTCATTTGGGTAAAATCCACCTTCTTCCCACGCTAGCAACAGGCATTTCAGTGGCAGCAACAGTAAATACTCTTCTATTGACATTGGGCTAAAGTTACTTATTTTAAAATTTATCCTTAAGCCTTTTAAGTCAGCCTCTAATGTGGACGGTGCTAGTAAGCTGCCAAGCCATGAAGATTTTGACCAGAGTTTCCAGCTAACACTTGACCAGATCATAATCAACTGCCACCTTTATCCTACACAGATGAGGAAGGCTATGCATTAAGGAACTGGATTGAAGATATGGTTAAGAAGGGGTGGATGACAAAAAACCTCTCCTGTTTCTTTTCTTAAATTTTTATACATATGAATGATGGTACTCTGAGACTGTGTGTAGATTATGGGCACTTGAGTAATGTGATGGTGCATGATCCCTATTATTACCCTTGAAGGCTGCAACTTCCCAAAGAATTTCAAAATTAAAAGTTTTCTTTAAGATTGACTTGGATAACAGTTTCTATCAAGTGCGGGTCAAGTCTGGCTAAGAGTGGCTAATGGCAATTTAAACCTGGCATGTAATATACCAGTTCAAGGTTATGCCATTTATATAGAGAATGTCCAGCTGTTTTCTAGCATCAAAACAATGACAATTTTCAGGATCTCAGATTCTTTTGTGCAAATGCCTATGTGGTTGGCACCTTGATCCACTCTTCTGATGTGGAGCAACACAGTAAGGATTTAATGGCGGTGGCTGCTGCACTCCAAAAGAAATAGTTTAGTTGCTAAGCCATCCAAATTCAAATTCTTTAAAGATAAAGTTCAGTTTCTTGGTAGCCTGATTTAAAGCTGTTCATGACATTGCACCTTCAAAGCTGGAGGCCATCCGCTCTTGGCCACTCCATAACACAGAAGCAACTGCAGAACTTACTAGAATTCATCACTTTCCTCAAAAAGTTCTACAACCATTTTGAAAATGGCCTCACCCCTTTACTCCATCACAGGTAAGAATGCCCCGCTTATTTGGACTCCAGAATGGCAAAAGTCATTTGAAGCAATATTGGAAGTTTTTACCACCACTCCAGTTTGTCATCATGAAGATGAAGATTAGCCATTTATTGTAGCTTGTGATACTTCTGGTAACGCATTTGGTACTGTATTCCTGCAAGCACTAAGGACTTAAACATCCTGTGGCTTACTTTTCTAGAGAGTTTTTGTCCCAAAACGCTCCTGTATAACAGTTGGGTCAAACCAATCATTACATCTTGACTCAAAATTCAGATTTCTGAATTTTGAGTCAAAATGCCATTTTGGGTTTTGAGGTTCATGCGGGCTCAGCGCTGGGCTGTGCCCCTCCTGAGCTATTCTTCATGCTCCCTGGGGCACAAAGAAAAGTGCAGAGGGGCTCCCCAGAAGAGTGACCTTAAAAGGTTGGGCCTGCATGATTCTGAACTC
The DNA here is from genome assembly GCA_022478985.1 of Massospora cicadina. Taxonomy (NCBI): domain Eukaryota; kingdom Fungi; phylum Entomophthoromycota; class Entomophthoromycetes; order Entomophthorales; family Entomophthoraceae; genus Massospora; species Massospora cicadina. The sequence goes on along the minus strand of JAKSZP010004210.1, from coordinate 42,989 downwards.
AGTTCAGAATTTTTTCTCATTTCCTGCCCTCAGTGGGTCTCTCTAGTGGCCTTGGGGCCGCTCTTGCCTTGTCTTACCTGGTATCCCGCAGCAAACCCACTTTTTGTATCCTTAACAAAAAATTGAGATTTGGCAGCGAACTGATCTGCCAAATACTCTGGGTTTTTCCTGGTGTCATTTTTGGTGCCCTATGTAATCAGGATAAATTCATCAGCATGTTTATTTTTATTTATAAATAAAACATGATTAATTTTGGGGTTGAAGCCCTCACTTATCTGGTCATCTTTTAACGTTTCCAAATTGCTCTATATCTGATGTTAAATTAGAGAGTATGTGAAGTTGAAACTCTTACCTTGAGGGAAATAATATTGGGAAATCTGTTAGCATCAACTTTGAATCCGCCAATCTGAAGGCAAGATGGTGGTCAAAAACTGGGATGTTTGCAGCCATTACATCCTGGACCATTTATAATAAAGAAATGGCTGCAGTTTCATAGTCTTTAATGCACTGGTGGTACTTTTTGAGGTGCAAAGCATACAGTGGTTTTGTGTACAGACTATAATTAACTTACTTAATATCTCAAACCCAGAAGTTGGCTCACAGGCAAACCAGGACTTACCATAATATGTTAAGCTTCATTTTTAAGTGTAAGTTAAAGGGGCTTTGCATTTTTCAGAATTTATTGGCCACTTCCTTTATATGCTAAACAATTAATAGTTAAATTAGCGTCAGTGGGCTTTATTGTTAGGATTTGAGGAGCCCATGTTGACTCTGGTTGCACACTTGTAGGTTATGATCAGCTAACAGAGTAACAAAGCAACTGCTGTCAATGTGTCTCCAAAGCTTTCTACTTGATGAGAGGAGTACCATCCTTGTAGTTGCACCAAAACAGTCTGGATGGGCGATATGATGCTCAAAGATGCTTGAAGATGGCAAAATTAAATGGCGGGAGGGGAGACATTTTATCTAATATAAATAATCCTAGGAGAACAATCTAGGCCAGTACCCTCACAAGTAAGGACACTGGCCTTATATAAGGAAAGGGGTATTACAGTTTACAGTTATTCTTGGGTACAGCAGCTCTTGAATCAGCATCTTCTCCAGATGCAGGTTTTAAGGGTCTACGCTGGAGAGGAGATGGTCAACTTGTGAACCATCATAAGAACTGAGGTAGGTAGAGGGCTAATTTGTGAGGTGACGTGAGAACTAAGGTAGGGGAGGTGATGGGGCACGTCATGATTGACTGCCCAATTTAGCTTTCTATCAAAGTTATATGCTTTTTAAATCCTGGCGCGCTCCATGCTTTAATATTTGGTGCTTGATTTAAAGCAAATTTTTAAAAGCATTAAAAAGTGATATTGGGGAAATAGTGGGAGGGAGGGTAAAATCAGGGGTCAGAATTTTCAATATTCCTTATCAAACCTGACTTTTCACATCTAAAACATTGTAAAACTGTCAGTATTTTAAAAATTCTATATTTTAGGGAATATGGGTGGTGGTATTGTGGGACTTACCTGGGGTACCTCTATCATTTTGGTAAAGCTGATGGATTTTTCTACACAAGAGCTTAATCTTAGTAAAGTACCAGTTTTTAGGCAGTGGGGTAATTAAAGTGGGTGCAAATATAAGATATTTCTTAGATTTTTATTCAACCAAGGCAAGCCAACCAGGGGACAAACATTACTGAAAGAAAGAAATGACATGAAACCAGAACAGGATCAACTCCATCAAAGAAAGTTTTTCCACCTTCAGATCAGGACTCAAATTTTTCTGGTTACGTCATGGGTAAGGTTTTTGTGTTATTAGACCTACTAATCGCCAATAGCTTCCTTTGGCTGGCACCCTGATTGATGTGCGAAGGGTAGGAATCAAACCTGCAACCTTCAGGTTGGTAGCTGTACACCCTTACTGACTCGCCTTCCACCCTCATATTTCTTAATATAATTTTGGCCTTTTATACCTGAAAAGGAGTAGTAGGCACCATCTGGCTTATTGCCCTTTGTGGAAAGCCTTACATTCCTAATAGAATTATTTTGTTACTATAAAATTCATTTTGTAATATGTTAACCATTCAAGATAAAGTAAAGAGTACTAAATTTACTTGAACAATCAAATAGTTTTATTCTTTGGAGGGACATGCTCTTGGTGAGGATATTGATTCTTTTGATTGGCAAAATCTCCTTAATTCTTGAGGGAACATTATGCTTGGTTTTTACTGGATTAAATTGTCTGTAATTATTGAGGAAGTTACATACTTTAAAAATATTTTTTTGTAATTGGTTTGATCAAACATCTAGATACATAATTTTTACAGTTATTAATTTCATACTAAGGGTGTTTAGCTGAGCGTGTAAAGCTGCTTCTACCCCTAGTGCAGGTTTTGAGTTCAAAACCTGTACTGGCTAGAAAACATTCTCAGTGTGGTATATACATCCCAAGGTCGACCCACCTCAAATAAATTTTTAATTTCATACTTGACTAATGATTAGAGTGTGAATTCAATTATTATAGTTATTATGCCACGCAGCCCCAGTTTTATATAGTTAGCATAATGTATTAATTTACAATTATATAACCTTTAAATCCCTGCCAGTCATCTCTCATTTTCTTAGCTATTAGCCACTGGCTCTCAGCCTTAATCACTATATCACCTCCTATTTTACTTTAGCGCACTACTATATGTTGCCCATGTGGCATAAAACCATAAGTAATGGGGTGTTATTTATTATAGCCAGTCCACCAGTAATTTGAATATCCATTGTATTACAACTCTATTATTAAAATTCTTTAAGCCCTGAGTATCTGACTCCCACCAAAATAAGATAGTGCAGATATTATTCTACCATTTAAGGTGCTTCTTAGTAGCTATAGGAAGCACCAATGAGAACACTTATAGAGGAAACATATCTGAGGAGGGCTGCAAAGAAAAAGGTATCTTTTTGGAACAAGCTGTATCAGCCTATCTGGACAATTACTTGAGCAATCCCATGAGCCTCTGGCAGTATTTGATACTCTAGGGTGCTCACTTGTTTACTTAAATAGAAAACCCTGTTTCTGAGAACTTGTTTCTTTTGTTAAGTTTTAGAAAAAGTTAATTTACTCAACCAGTATTTTATGTTGTAGTTGTATATACCTGTGTGGTTGTAAGATGTCGTCTTAGTAGCAATTTCATTATCCTTTTCATCTTTGGATACAATGAATGAAGAAAAGGATTTCAGGTGTTATGTTCCATCATTCTTCGTCAGCCTTGTCTGAAGGGCTATTCTTATCCATACTGACTCAAACTCGTTTTTCTTGACAGTACCCCCCTTAAGATCTTGCTGAGGGGGTATGTAGCTCTGGAGGAATATCTCTCAGGACATATTAAAATTATTCCCAGTCTTGACTGAGGCTATGAAATATCCAGGGCTGGTTGGTATATCACTCAATAGGTTCCAGATCATAATACATCAAGTCTATGAATTCTATCTCCAGTTTGGTGATGTTAGAATAGCACCAAATTCCTCAATTGATACTAGGCATTAGGGGTCTCTTTGCAATTGGCTTATTTGGTTTTTTTCTGGTAGTAGTTTTTTTAAATTTGTATACCTATTTCTGCAATATGACTATCTCCACTGCCAGTCTTCTTATGGCTTGATCAGTGGTATCAGGGGTATATGTCTCCAAAATGGGCTGGTCACTAGAAGGTAACACTGGTTCCCAATTGTTGAGAGCCTTGAATGGGGTCCTCCTAATAATTTGATGATAGCTTACCCGCTAAGCCGCTAAAACTCAGGGAGATACTTGTTTCATTGAGTTGGTTCAGTTTGAGCCATTTAGAAGAGGATAATTATTAGGGTACTATTAGCTTGCTCTAAATCCCACAGTGGAAGGATAATAGAGACCATATAGGTTTGGTAAGTCCCCATTAAGAGTTTACGTTTGCTCACAACCTGGAATACAAAATTTGTTCCATTATTGGACTGGATTACTTTTGAGCTTCCAAGACAGGAGACGACTTGTTTAAGCAAAAACAAGGCGTGGCTTTAGCTGTGGCAGAGAATACTGATGTGGCATCAAACAAATTTAAAATGATTAATGGCTAGGATAATATAGCGGTGCCATACATGTCAGTAGGAAAAGGGCCAATGACATTAATACTGATTTTGGAAAAAAGCAAGGTAAGACCAAGGACTTGGTGTTGGTAATCAGGTTAGAAGGGCATTGGTTAGTGCAAATGAGGCAGGATCTAAGGACGTCATGGATGTTATAGAGCATGCTTTATGAGTAGCATTGTTCTTTAAGACACTGATAGGTTTTCTGTAGATTCCATGCCCCAAAGTGGAATTCACCTTCATAGTGGTCAAGGTTCTAGGTGAGGGGCGGTGATAAGGTAACCAAGCCGTCCCAACTCATTTATAGAGGAGTACTCTATTAATTCAGGTCTGATCCATCATCTGTCTTTGCCAGTCTTAAATCTCTGAGAGATCTTATTCCAACATCTTTAGTCATTAATTAAATATATAAACTTAATATTTTAGTGCATACAAACTTAGTTCTGGTAAGTGAGATAACACAACAGATTTTGATGGATAGCCCCATCTTGATGCACAAAGGAAAAATTTTAGTTTTTCACCTTGAGTGTCCATCTTGCAAGTTTCCCATCAGTATCCTTCATTTGGTAAAACTATCTCAATGTTCATGATTGGTTATATTGTTAAGTGTATCCCATATAGGTATGGTGAATAAGTATAATAGCCAACAGCACAGTCAAACTTTACCGTTCTGTAAAACCATAGTTGGTATCTGCTTTAATTAGAGTTTTAATAAAGTAAGCAAAAGGATAGTCAAACTAACTAGAGTATAATTAAGCAATATAGCTCTGATTGTAACATCATTAGGATCCAAAAACAAAAGAAGAGTTTATTAAACACAAGATAAATTGATTTGGATGCAGTCATTAAAACATTGCTTTGGGAGTTAAAAATTTGTTGTTGAGATTCCTCCCAGTGGAACAGGATCTCTTTATGGAGTAAATATAACAAGGGCTCAGCTAGCTTATTAAAAGAGAAAAATAAATTATAGATAGTATCTGACTTCCTAAAAAGAAATGAATATCATGTAGGATATATGGATGAGACATCTTCTGGATTTCTAAGACTTTATCAGGTAGCAGCGAGATCCCTTTGCATGTAACTTTATGGTTCAAGGATTTCATCTCTCTCTGGAAAAATTGCACTTGGTGGGTTTCAGTTTTAAGGATGCTGCCCTCATTTAATTATAAATCTTGAAATGATGTAGGTAATGGTTGAAGTTTCAGTAAAATATGGCAACTTCATCCAGAAAACATAATGCTCAATACAATTCAAGTTTTCTGATAAATACCATCTAACGCCTGCTGAAAGATCGCAGGGGCGTTACACAACCCCTGTGACATATGAGTTGGTTGTATTACCCTTTTCTGGGTATAGCGCACATTTTCTCTGTTTTCTGGTGCCAGTATGATCTGACAATATCTGATGGAAATCCATAGCTGAGAAAAACTAAAATCTTTCCAGTAGATGGAGATATTCATCATTATGGAAAAGAGGGTAGCTATCTTTACAGGTAATCACATTCAGTTAGTGATATTCCATCGTGGCACAATGGCCTTCCTTTTCTTACAGACCAGAAAAAGAGGAGAAGCCCACGGGATTATAGAAGGATTTAGTTGACCAGCCTCTAATAAATTCTTTTACTCCTTGGTCACCTGAGCCTCTTCAGACTGAGACTCCTGGTAGGGCCTAGCCCATATGGGCTGAGGACTACCGGTTTGCACCTTATGATGGAACTCTTCATCACAATAAAGTCATAAGGCCCCTTATAAACATATTAGCGTATTCTTCAATAAAATACTCCATCTTTTAGGTTTTTTTCTAGTAATTAAATTACCAATTGTTACCTCCACTCAGGCTTTAATGGTATTTTTATCAAGTCTTAAGTCAGTCAGATATCCACTGCCAAAGATGGTAACAACTTGATTAATTGGTAAGGTTTAGAAATGGGCTATTGGGCGATTAAAATTCACAGTCATGGTTTGATCAGTGAGATTGGCCGCCAATACAGTAATAGAACCATGATATGCAGGGATAAGGATACCTGGGAAAGCCAGAGGTTAATATTGATGGATTGGGTTCTCCACATTCTAGCAAAAATCAATATGATGGTATAGTAGCTTGGATCCCCATTTCCACAGGTACTTGTGACTTTTGGAGGAATGACAGCCTTACAAAAAAATGGCATTTACTTAAGATTTTAATAATGGATGGAGGTGGATTAAGCTTTTGGTCCCATTACTTGATATTTTAGTCGCTCAATGGGCCTGGTATGTCCTAGTAGGAATTTATAGGTCTTTATCCTCCAATTTTCATTAGGCAAATCCTAAATGATGAGCGGAGCACAATACTTTAGTATAGATAAATACAGGTGTTTATGGCTAATCTTAGTGTCAAACTCAAATTAGAAACTGTGTGCTAATGAATAAAGCATAGTTATCACTACTTAGGGCAATTGCAGGGCCAACTCCTCTAAAGAATTGAATCAAATGGGAAGTGCTGAGTAAACACCAAGATATGGTGAATGAGGATCCCACCGTTCAGTATTCTAAAGTATGAATACAATTGGAAAACCAGAATGCGCTTTATCAGGCGATAGAAAATGACTTTAATGGGAAAACTGTTGTTGATGATATCTATAATTTTTACTTTTTGCACCACTACTTCTACCCAAATCATTGGAATTAACATGAGTGATGGAATAAATGGCATTGGACATTATGAACTTTTCTTGGAAATAAATAAGTTTACCCAGTGCTGAATAAGACAAATGTAACACTTTATTTCCAACATTATTATTGGGGATGTTGAACCTATTTGGAGCAGACACAACAAACCATTTATGAGGTTAATGAAACTAAAGAAGTTGTTGAGGCATAGATTTATCAATATATGTAGCTTTGTTCCCTAAGCTGACGCCTCTTTTTCCACCTCATCTGACTTCTTCTTCCAGAATTTGCCTTTTCTGATGATGTTAAATCCACATTAGGTACTGTAACAGATCAGGTGGTACCTGATTCGTACATTGTTATAAATCAGTTAGTACTAGATCCAAATAGTAAATTAATAAGAGAAAACCTGAATAAAAGTGAATTGGAGTGAGGAGAATTTGACAGACTGAAACCAAATTGAATCTGAGTCAAATGACACCGGTCTTATGAGCGTTTTGGACAATGATTCCATGGGAAATGGAATCATCGTCTGAAATGCACTGGATGATTCAGGGGAGCTTGGCATAATGAAAAGTCTATTTTACATTTCAAATACTATATACTTGAGGATGGGCTGGCTTGAATAGCCAGTTGAGTCTTTTACGATAAAATTAAAATCCAATAAAATCTTGGTTGCAATTCAAAGTTAATATTTTATTTAAAAATGAATTATTAGATCAAAGGCATGGGCTCCAGTAAAGGGCATGGTGTGGCGTTGGCGTGTTACTTGACATCTTCCTGCAGCGTGTGGACAGGAATCTGAGAGCTCGTGGCAATGGGTGGAACTTGGCAGATGGGTTTGGGGATTGGCTCAGGTGGGTTGGTTCCTAGTAGAATCAGTTATGTGGCTCTTACTTCCTAATTCCCTTTTGGGATATTGGCGCAAACTCATTCATTACAGGTAAAGGGAAAATGTTTGGGCCAAGAGTTGTATTTTTCAATGGCGTGGATATGGTTTTGTGACCCTTTTATGAGTGAGGTGTGCCATGTTTTGGGTTTTGTAACAAATGAAAATGTCCCAGTTTCTAAGCGCAAATATTGCAACAGGTTTGGCGCTGACTGACAACGCCAAAATATTTCACTTTGAAGCTGGTCACAAAGTCAAGTATAGTTGGATTGGTTTAACTATGATAAAACACATTTTAAATGAGACCAAAAGATGAAGAAGTAAGCGAGGTGGCAAGGAAACACCAAAATTAACTTTATTCTATTCTCAAATTAAAAGGATTGTCAAGTTGATCTGATAAAGGAGTGGATTGAATCCTCAAAATGATAAGGACGGCCCTACAGGCCAAGGCAAAACCCACTCCAGGGAGGGATAAACTCAAGTTAAAAAATTCTGAAGTGAGCTTCAGAATTTATGGGCTTGATCTTTTTAAGTTTCCATTTTGGGGCCCCGTCCAAACCATTCACTAGTCTCTTACAAGCCTAAGAATGGCCCAGGCGAGGCACAGTGCAGCACCCAAACCAAACCATGACAATAAATTTTTTTTAAATGATCCTACTCATGATTCAGAAAATCTGATCCTAAGTCAAAATAACAATTAGTATTAATCTTGCTCATTAAATCACCCCCCACTAGAGAAGGGCCCCCAGAAGAGGGTGTCCCAAAGAAGGAGGCCGCCACCATTAGGGCGTCCTAGGGCAAGTTACCCTGAGCCCTAGGAAATTTTTCTGAAGTATATTCCAAGCCTCTCATGGTGAAAGAAAAATTACAAGGGTGAGAGGGAACTGGGCTGCTGAAATCAGCCCACCCATCACAGGGAAGCACGCCCAGCACTTGTCTGGTATGCGCTTCTCTCTCAAAATTCTGTTGTATATGGTCTTCCCATCTCACACAAGTAGGCGCTGTCCTCAATGGAAATGTGAGAGTGGGCGTGATGCAGCATGGCCAAACAGCTGCCTCAGTGCAAATCATCCTGTCCAAGGATGAGGGAACCTTCAGGCCAGGTTCCTTCATTGCCAACCAAATCCTTGGTATGGGGAGTCATCACTGAGATTTTACATCTTTGGTTAATGTTAAATCTTTAGAGAGCTTGTTACTCGACTTCCTCTTCTGGAATGAGTACCAAATGGTAATATTGGAGACTTGTTCCTCATTCTGAATAAAAACTCACTTCAGTTTCCTTTATGCAACTTGCACAGGTTTCTTTTATGTGCATATTTAGAGTTTAATAATATGGTAGAATGGACAATAGTAGTATGAAGACTACTATTCTAGCCTCCCCAAGTTTGATTCCAGTACAGGAACTTTGGGTAGGGGACGACTGTGACTGTGTTGGCGTTGCACACCAATGCCCCAAACCGAGATAGCAAATAGCAAAGGCGGTCCATGGAGTTCCTGGCCTATCATATGCTGCACATGGAGGTTTTCCAGATTTTATCCTCCTTTCCCATTCATTTCAATTTCCCCTCAATTGGTGAGGTATTGTCCCCAGGTCAGCCCACCTCAAATAAAATTTGAATAAAATTAAGACTACTATTCTAGTTGAGCTGATAGACAGAATAATGATTAGGTCCAACGCCAACCTGGTTCTTGTCCTAATGTTAATTTATTCTGAAATGGTAGGGACTCTTCCATATCTGTCTGATAGAACTTAACATAGGGTGCCAGACAATTACAAGTACAATATTGTGAAAAGAGTGACTCAGATGATAATAATGATAAAATTAGCCAAAAGACCCTGGCTGATTCTCGGTGGAACCCTTAGATTGAGGCATTACTTTCATTAAAGAAACTCAGCCAAATATCATGAGTTTAGGTAGATGGATTGCACTGACCATGTGGCAGAATCATACAAGTCATTCAGAGGTCTCATCCTTTAATTAACTAAAATATATTAAATATTTACCCCACAGGTTTATCTTACCTACAATTGATCCTCCATCAGATGTTCCATTAAAGCAAGGTGAGTTTTGAAAGCTCTAATAGGTCAAACCTTCATATTTCCTAATTAGGATTGAAGCTGATAATGAATTTACGCCTATTTTACTTTGGGCCTCAAATTATTTTAAATACTAAGCAGCAAGATCATAATAGGGTTCAATCTTTAACGTTGGGGGAAATCCTGACATTAGTGGAATCCGTGAGATTATAGATATTATCCATCAGATCAAGAGGATATGTGATGAAGTTAGATCAGATAAATGCATAACAGATGAATAATTGTAGTGAAAAGCTTTGATTAATCAATTTGATTTACCTTAATTGCAATAATAATATCAATTAATCGCATTAAAACAAATTTACAATGAAACTGAGACGATTTTCAATGCTTTTTAAAACCATGTGCAAGTTGCAATCCCATAAGCTCCATAGAAGAATAGTGCACTGTTTTGAAAATCAATTAGGCTTAGATAAGTCCAGGTAGTTGGATGGTATACAAAGCCAAGGCATTCATTTGGTTAATCTTTGCAATCAATAAAAATATTCTTCATAATGCAAACACTATTAAGTTTATTTTCTAAAGTGTTATCAATACCGATCTACCACCCCAGCCTACAAGAAATTCCCTTCCAACTTCCCCTTTTAAAGCCATGTCTTTAAGCCACTCCCATACCAGATTACCCACCATTCCATATATCTGGGCACTTCTAGATTCCTTGTCATACTGTTTTAAACCCCTTGGTTATGCTAGCTCATGGTTAGCTACCACAACCAGGTCAGTAGTACATCATTTCCTGACATTTACCCCATCACTGCAATTAATAAAATATCTTTAAAATCCAAAATTATTAGTATTATTAAAAAAGTTTATATTTTAAAATATGAGTAATAAAATATCCCCTAAAATGGTTAAACCAGCAGTTGAGAGAATCACTTCTCCTTTGGAAAAGTTGTTGAAATTTGGGTATAACAGCACCAGTGATCCTAGAAGAACCTGAATTCCAACAAGTGGTGCTCACTAAAGGGCAACCTGTACACCACAATATTTTCTTTAAATGAAGACTTTTTGGGTGAATAACCCCTCTAACCTCACCGTGGGAGCTGAGACAAGGCTAAATGCTTTGGAACAGTAACTAGCTAACGCTTTATAACAACTTACAAAAATCTAAAAAAGCGCCCCTCCCCAGCTTCTCCTGAAGCTGTTACTTCTGTTACGCCCTCAATTAGAGTAATCTCGTCCCCTTTAAACCACCATTTAAAATAAGTTTACCCTGGGTGAAGGCAGCATTGCTTCATTTTTTATATGTGTAAGAATATGCCATGGATGGCACAACTGACCCCCAAAAAATAAAGAACATTATTCCTTGCTTGAGCTGCATGACCCAATAGTTAATGGCTTCTCATATGAACACCCTTAATACCTGTGACGAGACTATAAAAGTGATTATTGATTGATTTTGCTCAAAGAAGAGTTTTAACAGGAAAACAGGCTTTATGCGCCTTAGCATGTATGAAGGGGAACAGGTTAACGCCTTTTATGGTTGATTCTACATAGCCGCCAAGATGCTGCATATCTCTAAAATGATAACTCTTGATGACGCTGTTGCTGCCATTCTGGCTTGGCTTCTCACCCTTCCTTGGCCAGGCATATCATTTCTGAAAATGCAACTTTAGTATGTCTATGACATAAAGGATGCTTTAATAGAATGTTGAGGATTTCCATTATGTTGGTACTACTCAAGGAGTTGTGGTGGAACCCCAAGTTTTAATCATTGAGAATGTTCCAACCATAGGCCAGTGGACAGAGTCCGTGGAAACCCCATGGCCCCTCCTGTGACAGTTCACCTCTTGAAACCTGCTCCATTGGTGCGACTCTAATCAAACATCCTTCACCATGTGATTCTAAGATTACAAGCCAGCCAAAAAAGCACTTAAGCTAAAACCCTTAAAACTGCAATGCCTATTCCCCTGGCTAAAATGGTAGATGTAAGCCCTAAGGGCACCCACTGCAACAATGAAGGGCACTTTGTCAAGGTCTGATGTAGGAAGCAATTCAACCAACCTACTGTGCCTGGCTCTAACTTCCTTCCTATCACTCCTTTGACTTGCGTAGACAGCCATTGGATGATAATCTGAAGGGGGTTATGAGAATGTGGCCTAATACTTCTGTCAAGAAATTAATATGACTGGACAATAAGCCATATATCCAGCGGATTATGTTATATTAGTTGAGGTGAGCCCTTAGGATTGAGTGGAGAATTATGTTAATGTGATGCAAATCACTTGTAGTACTGATAGTTCTGCAAATTGAGGGAATTCTGCCAAATCCTCAAGATAGAACAAAAACCCCTAAAATGTAGTGAATAGGAAATTATAAGCAGAAGGGTTAAAAATGACTAGATTTATTAAAGATAAGATTTATGCGGGAGAATGAGAAGGGGATGGTTTTTAGTAGTTAGCAGAGATAGTCTGCGTTTTATATATTCTAATAAAAAGTGTCAGTTGGAGAAATAGCTCCTATTTTATATCAGTTTTTAATAGAGATTGGCGATCTTCATATTGTCTGTCCGTTGCTCAGTGATGATTCACCTGTGTAACAAGCATAGCAGATTCAAGCAATACTGCAAAAAGTTAACAACGTCCTTAGAGCCCCAGGTGTAAGAGGAATACCAGACTGGTTAAGCCCTGAAGGAGTAAACAAGGCCATAATATCTGATGACACCTATTTTAGCCAAGTTCTGGGGTGCCCTGAGGTTATTGATCATGCTAGTGATGCTGACCGATTATTGACTTGTTAATTCGTCATATTCAGCATCTTCATACTCTACAATCCATTAAAGATAAAAACCCTGAAACTACTAGAAAACTTGACTCTACTTTAAGTCTTAAAAAGTTTTAGTTTCCCCTCTATTTTTGGGAGAGTGTAACTCAGGTGGAAGTAGTTATCAGCAAGGTATGGGTCCTGGCCACACTTGATACTGGTTCCCAGATCAATGTAATCCCTCAAAACTTATCAATAAGATTAAATTGGCGCCCAATCTAGACTACTCTCAAGAGTATGGAACTGCAGGTCCTGCTAGCACACGCGCTAATGAGGGATACTCCTCTTTAACCCTCAGATTTTGAAAACTTATTCTGATAGCCCTTGCCGTGGACTTGAATAACAACCATTATGACATGCTTATTGGCACTCAATCATGATTTAGTATGATAAATGATCACCTAAAACAGGGTTATCTCTCCTTGATCAACTATGATGTTCCTCGTGTTCTAACCAACAAAGAACCTAACAAAAAAGAATACTATCAATCAGTTTATTTACCAATCTTATGAACTATCACTTCGCTACACCATTTCCAGACATAATACAGAAAAAGTTGCCTTATTTGGTGAACGCCACAGAAGGCATTCCTTTTTATGCAACATAGATAACAAAAATTAAGTCTGGGGACAATGGGTGATTAACACCAAGAAATAATTTACAAATCCTCCAGAACTGCTTATTCAACATAATTAGTATTGATGGAGTTAGTCATCTAGAGCCCCAAGTACTTCCTGGAATACTAGTACCTTCCTACCAACGACCTGTTAATATTCTGCTGGGAAATCTTACCAAGAAGGACTTTATTGTTACTAAAATACCATGATATAGGAAAAGGGCTGCTGATTCCCCTTTTGATGATATTAAGAAAGTTCATTGCATCAAGTCTATGTCAAAGATGAGCTAACCCATTAAAACTTATGTGCTCTTCCTGATGTTCATATCTCAGATGAATAACTTTAAAAAATTTAGAAGAAGTCCAATTTTTATTAGATACTTATAGTGAAATCTTCTCTGAGTTTGATCATGATTATGGGCACATGAGGGATTTGAGCCACACAATTGATGTTGGTGATGCCAATACCATTTGATCAAACCATACCACAAATTAAATGTTAAAGAGCAACAAATGAGGATAGATCTCAAGCAGTTGCTAGGCGCTGGGTACTAGTCCCTTCCCAAAGCCCTTGGGCGTCTCCTTTGTTACTTAATAAAAAGAAAAGTGGAAGTCATTGGTTAGTTCTGGACTACTGGAAATTGAACAACTTCACTAAAAAAATATTTATTATATTTTTCGCATAAATGATGCTCTTGCACAACGCTCTGGCTCCAAATTCTTCTCAGCTATGGATTTGGCTAGTGGATAACGGCAGATGGCCTTTACCCTCAAGATCAGGAGAGATGTGCTCTTATTTGCAGTGGAGCTTATTTCAGCCCATTCAATTACCTCAAGAGTTGTGCAATGCGCCTAAATCATTCCAATAATTGATGGATCATATCCTGCAGGATCTTAAGCTAAGTTAAGTGATAATCTAGCTTGATGATATCACAGTTTTTTAACTTCCAATGAGCATCTTACATATATAACAGAAGTTTTTAACGCCTGCGTGCACCTAACATCAATCTGAAACCTTTAAAAATGCACTTTCTTCCAAAAGGAACTAGATTTTCTTGGCCATGACATCTCACAGGAAGGAATTCAAACCTTACAAGATATAAAGAAAACAATATAAAATGCCTTTGCACCAAAACCTGCGAGATATCCATGTTTTTCTTGACATGATGGGATAGTACCATTAATTTACCCCAAGTTTTCTCAGCTCAGTGAGCCACTCGTTCTCTTATTAACAAAAAACAGCTTTTTTCTTGAGATGCTGAACAATAGGCTGCGTTTGAGACGTTAAAGAAGTTGCTCCAAAAACGCTCCATCCTACGCTACCCTGACTATGTTATACCTTTCATTCTTTTTACCAATGCCTCTGGGTATGACATTGGAGCCATCGTGGCCCAATTGGATGAAGACGGCGTAAATAACCACATGTCATATTTCATTAAAGACGCTTTTTAAAAAAGCTGAACGCACCATTTAGTACTGAAAAAAAGCTGAACGCAACTACAGCATTACCAAGAAGGAGTGCCTAGCTGTCCTACTAGCTGTAAAATAATACCGTTATTTTTTATATGGAACCTCTTTAACCGTGGTTACTGACCACACTCAATGAAATGGCTACAAAATATGAAGGATCCTACTAGACGTCTGGCTCATTGAGCCTTAAAGCTCCTACATTATGATATGAAGATTAAACATCAGGATGGAACTCACTATATAAATGTCAATAGTTGACTCTGTTTCCTGTTCTTCATTTAGATAATAGTGAATCTTAGAGGTTACATGACCTCCTTATGGCCCCTGAGCCTGGGAAGATTAAGAAACCTTTTTAAAAATATGTTAGCAAGACACTCCTTTAACACTAAGGTAGATAGCGGGAAGTTATAAAAAAGGTAGGGGCTAACTAGCTGCCTTATCTTCAACCCTCATAATGAGGACCTGCCATCATGGAGGCCCACTTAACCCTTGGTCAAGGTGGGGTGAGAAAAACTTATGAGTGGATTTAAGGTCAGTATTACTGGGAGGGGATTGTGGAATCCATTATCAAAGTCTTGGATACCTGCTTAACCTGCAAAGAATAATCCAGTCTTAAGACCAAGTATCGATTTCAACCTACTACCTTCAGCAACCCTTCTATACAATAAGTTTAGACGTGGTAGATCCATTACCCTAGACTACCAATGGGAATCGCTAAATACTAATAGTAATTGATAACTTACAAAAATGGATTGAAGCAGTGTTCTCCAGCCCAAACTGCTAAAATTACCACCATCTTTCTCCATCAGTACATTTACACCCGCCATGGTTTTCCTGAAGGTCCTGCTCTATGACAATGGGAAAAATTTTACCTCTATAGTGTTCAAAATTCTGGCTACCTCCATTATAGCGCATCAACTCTTCTCAGCCCCCTATAACCCTTCTACAAAAGGTACTTTAGAAAGAGAAAACGAAACTTTATTATACATACTATAAATAATGGCCACATCTAACTCTCTCCACTGGAATCAGTTCTTTCCCAGTTCTCTTAAGGACTATCAGATTAGTTATCACCTGATAATCAATATGTATCCCTTTTGCGTTCAATATGGTCAAGAACCTGAGTACTTGCTCTCCTAAATAAAGATGTTTTTTTCTGCTAGGATGGATGGTCCTCACAAGCCATGGGAAAGTAGGCTTAACTCATCATCCAACTACAATCTAATGATGACTAATATAGAAAAAACTGTCAAAGAGGTTTAAGCAGCTAATGAGATCAGACCACCTTCACCATTTTCTAAAATCTCTGACTAAGTTTTATATTATCATAATTGAATCACCACCAGTTTGAGAAGCTCAGGTCCATCCAGAAGGATCTTTTTCTTTCACATAAAGTGGTGATGGGTATTGCATCAAGTCTCTTGATTCTTGGGTTACTATCAACTTGTTACATGGATGGTTCCTACGCCCCTATATGCCCCCCAACATTCTTGAAGGGGTTATCAGGATTTTTGGTCACTTAGGTTGCTCGCATGGTGCTGGCTCAGAATTCCAACAATGGGGCAGACGCTGTAGGCTTAGTACATCATGCTGCCTTATAGAAAGAGGGCCAAAGTTCATCTTGAGTTCACCAGCCTCATAACTTGTTGGATAAGGGATTTATTATAACAAACATTAAATTTAGGACAGTAGGTAAAAGGCGAGGATTTGAATAGAGCCTCAAGTAACATATAGTAACTTACAGGCTAAAATGTGAGAAAGGAAGAATTCATGAAAGAAGTTAAAAAACAATAAAATAGATGCTAAGCTCAAGAAACTTGTTGCCATTGATTGCTGATAGATTGTAATAATTTGTAGTGATATTAATAATACATAACCAATTTATTACCTCATCTTTTAGTTGCTGGTAATTATAGGATTTGAATACTATCAAAAATGATCCACATTAGTTTTATACTAGGGTATTATAAGTGGTGGAAACATCCTTGCTCGCTCTATTAACAGGAACCTCAGCATTCTGCCAACATTGTGATTAACCACAGCTTAAATCACTGATAAATTCCTAAAATGATTACATAATTAAATTTTGCATCAAAGTGGTATTCCGCCATGATCCTGACCTTATAATAGGAATATAATAGTATTGACATCCTTGAACTTAATTACCAGTTTTAAATTTGGACTACTAGTTAGTAGTATTCCTTAATTTAATAATTAAGTGTTTGTTATTTGGGATGATCACCAATACTTAATACAAAAACTTTTCTTTCTCGTTGCAAACACTTTTGCAACCTATTCAATTCAAGACTAAATCTAGTTTGATAATCTCATAGAGGAGATTAGTCTGCACCCATGTCTGGGAGCAGTTGGGCAAGCAAGGCAAGAGGAGCAGGCGGAAGGCCCGTGGCCTCTAATGTTCAAAAACGCCCTGGAGAATCTGGCAGAATAGAAAAAAATCTAAAAAAACTGGTGGTCACAATTTCCCCAGAGATACTCATGTGGCAAGCACGATGCAACCAGTACATCAACATGCCACACTCCCAGCCACTTTCATCGGTGGAATTCAGAGTCCGTGTGTATCTGGACATCCAAAAAACGGCCTTATGGGAAAAATTTTGTGAAGATGTACACAAAATTTTCCTGACCGCGGTGTACGTTGCACCTCACTCCATGTCATGCGGTTGGCTGGACCTAGGTTTCTAAAGCAAAATAGCAGCAGATGAGGCTGCAGCAGTGCGAATAGTGGTCGACCTCCCTGAAGGGCAACGGGTTGTCAAAACCAAATGCACCAGATGGACAAAATCAAACCAAATTTTCCTCACGTTTGACTTTTTGCCTACTACGGTAAAACGTGACATTCTGGAGCAACACCTGAAAGATGGTCTCACCATATATGGCGAAATACAATCTTTTGAAATGCAACATTTCACACTGATGCCACACCTGTGCACTGGCAAAGCCATCGCAGTTCTGACCCCAACTAAGGAAATTGCAAAGGACCTAACCCAGATCCCGCACTTCACCTTTATTGACATCGCAGGGCATACCACCCACCCATTCTGGGTAACCGTGGACAGCGCGCCCCCCATTTGCACCCACTATGATGCGTTCAGCCATAAGGCGCACGCATGCCCCATCAAGGAGGGCGTCACATTCCAAAAGCACCCCCCAGAAGCCATGGCCAGCGGAGAGGCGCACTACGAACCAACTGCAAGCACCAAGGAGGCTTTCCCGTGGGGAGCACAAGGCTGCTAACTATTGGTAAAGCCCATCTCCCCGCAGGAGTGGAAGAAGGCCAAGCAGGCCCATAGGGCCACAGCAAAGGAAGCGACCAAGGCCACCACCACCATACCACACTCACAACGCCAGGAGGACATGGAGACCTTCGTGGTGGAAGCAACTCGGGAATCCATCACCCAATCAGATTGGGAGGCCCATGCCGAGTGGGCCACTCAATCTGAGGATCCAATGGGAGATTCAATCTCACCCAATCGCTGCACCCAAGCTCCGGTCAAAACTGACTTGGGACCTATCCCAACCAAAAAAATTTTTTGCCCTGCTTGACGGTGCACCAAACTTATCCGCACTGCAAAAAATTTGTCCAACATTGGGAAAACAAAAAGTGAAGGCCAAAGCCAATGTGACTCTTTCTGCAAAAATTAAAAAAAACCCCAATAGCATTGCTGCTAACACCCATGCTGCTGTGAAAACCTGTGGGGACCTGGAAGAGGCTGGTGGGCTTGGGGGCCCACCCCATCACACCATAGGTGCGAGGGGGGAAACCTTCACTCTAGGGACGCTAAATATCACCAGACTCAAGGCCTCCCCATCCCAGGCTAGGAAACTGAGTTTTTTACAAAACAATTTACCTGTGGATATCCTGGCCATCCAGGAGTCCCACTGTCCATGAGGTTCTGAGGAAGCTTGGAAAACAATGCTCCTACCATCCCTATCCTTTTGGTTGAAGCACTGTGGGGTGCTAATTTGGAAAAACAATTTTTTCAAATTCACATCCTCAGAAACATTCCTAAATGGCTGAGTGCTCATTGTCACCTTCTCGTGGGCTGACGTTGTACACACAATCATCAACATTTATGCCCCAAACGGTGCACACAAGCGTCGGGAATTTTTCTCATTGGTCAAATCCCTCCCACTACCCCCCAATTCTTTCCTAGTTGGCGACATGAACTGTTGGCTAACCTCACCAACGGACTGGTGGCCGCCATCACCCCACACCCCACAGGGTCACGTAGAACTATGCATTCTAAAAGCCACCCTTGGGTTAATAGATGCGCTGCCATGACATGCCCCACTGCTCAAAAACATGACGCGTCCTCACGTCCACAACGGCCAATTAAGGTCCATGACCCGCATCAACCTTATTCTAACGCTGGCAAAATTCCAACCCCACATCTCCCACTTCAAAACAACGATAATGGAATTCTCTGACCACCAACTGGTCTCAATAACCTACCACTTACCCATCACAGTTGCAAAGGCCCCACATTGGTGCAAAATCTGCCCCCCCAAGCTCGCATCGCCAGGATTTTCCAAGTGGGTGGAAGAGGCAACTTTGGCGAAATCATTTGTTGCACCATTTTGCGTGGACCCTATTTCCACATGGGCAACTTTCAAAGAAGACACCATCCGCCACTATCGCCATCTCTCCTCCAGACGCTCATGAGCCACATTGGCGGTTATCTCGCGCGCGCTGGCGGAATTGGCCCACTTGGAGTCCAACATTCCAGCCACAGGATATAGCCCTGCATGGGGCCAGAAGTGGGCGGAGGCAGCCACCCACCTCAACGCACTAGAAAGGCAACACAAACATTGAGTTTGTGTCTAATACAGGGCCACACGCATCACTAAAGGTGACAAGTGCACTGCATACTTCTTTAAAAAAAATTTTGCACCACGCCAGAGCGTGGCCTGCACACAGGTGTGAAGATTGGATAATTCCATTGCGGACACACCAGCCAAAGTGGCAATCAAAATGCAAAGATATTACTCCAAGTTATACAGAGCTGAACCAATTCAGCTGGCCAAAATGGCGGAATTTCTTGACTGAGCTCATATCTGCACCATTTTCTGATACCCAAAAATAATGAATTTAATTACTCCAAACGAATTATGGACAGCCATTTGTGGTGCGCCAAACCGAAAATGCCCAGGCCCAGATGGCATTCCATATGAGTTCTACAAAAAATTTTTAAATATATATCCCCACTGCTGCTAGCCTCACTCAACCAAAGCATGTTGGAAACGCGCCTCCTACCAGGAGGACATGAGGCCTTAACTGTCACACTCTTCAAGAAAGGGGATAGGCTTGACTTAGCCAACTGGCGCCCCATTTCTCTAACAAACACAGACACCAAAATTTTAATCAAAACATGGCTAACCGTTTAGGGACTGTAGCATCTGCCACCATCTCCCCAGAACAATTTGGTTTTATCCCCAGAAGGTCGATTTGGGATAACGTGCACTCTGTGGCTAATGTGTTTCAGTCCACAGCCTCTGGGGCACTTGTATTCTTGGACCAACAAAAGGCCTATGATAGAGTAAACTGGGAATACCTAAGGGCCTGCCTCCATAAATTCTGCCTACCCCCACTTCATAAACTGGGTGATGCTGCTCACGGAATCTGCAACAATGGCAGTGCGTGGCCCAGGCTTACTAATGGAAGTAGTCCGCCCTCAAAGGGGCCTGCGACAAGGGGACCCCCTCAGCCCACTCTTATACAACTTCAGCCTTGACCCACTACTGCGAAATGTGAATGCCCACCTCACTGGGGTCCATGTGCCAGGCCAAGCCCCAGTCAAGATGATGGCATTTGCAGATGATTGCGTGGTGGGGGTGTCTAATAACAAAGATGCACGCGCGCTTGAAGCCCTCATCCAGGAATATTCCCGGGTAAGCAACGCGGCACTGAACGCCTCCAAAACTGAAATCATCCTCCTTGATCAGTTTCAGAACTGCTGGGCCCCAGAAAGTAGTTCCCGACCTGGCCCATCTGCTCGCCCACGTCCACGCCTTACTAACTCAACACACACTGCTCCACTGGTGCTCCCCTTTGTGCCACGTCCTACCATAGGACTGGTACGCCATCTGGGCATGTGGATGGAGGCAGGCGGATACGCGTCAGCAGTAATGGAGTGCCATATACTGGACAACGTGACGAAGCGAATCGCCTCTCTCAGAGCCCACCCTACTACCCTCACTGGCAGGGTTGTTCTTGCCAACTCTATGCTCCTATCCAAAGTCTGGTTCGGAGCCCACGCCATCCCCTTCTCCCCAAGCTTCTTCAAATCCCTGTATGCTTTGCTGCAAGGATGGCTTTGGTCAGGCCGCCCTCCACCAGTATGGCTAGAGGTCATGTTTGGCCCTCATCATCAAGGTGGCATGGGCCTGCTTGACTTCAAAGCCCATGCTGCCAGGATCCTGGGCACCTAAATCGTGGCCGTCACCGCTCCTACACTCCCATCCCAACACTGGTCCCGCGCGGCCCACTCCAAATTCTCCTGAGCCTTGGGCCTCAACAATCCATCAAACCCCACTCCCTGATGAAATACCTCGCATCACACACATCGGCCACAGGTCCTCACGGGACAAAAACCCACTACAAACGAATCCTACTCTCCATGTGAAGCACAGAGTGGAGAATTCGTATTAGTGGACATACAACCCAAAGAGGCCGCCCCTCTCCTCAGTTCACACAAGAGGTACAGGGGCTACCCATCCATGATGGCGTGATCCCCATTTGACCCCAAGTCCTATCCAGGGTGGACTACCTGGACATGATGGACATCCCTTATTCCACTAAGACCCAAAAGACTATCTGGAAATACGCACACCATCATCTGTTGCAGCCTCAAGTCCGCTCCCATGTGTGGCGCTGCCTGAGGCGGGTGTATCATACAGCTGAGCGCTCTAACGCTTTACACTCATCCTGTGTCATGTGTGGCCAGTATGGAACGCTGTTACACCACCTGGAGAAGTGCCCCACCTCTAAAGTGATATGGCGCGAAGTCCAACGTCTGCTAGGCCAGGATCAAACGCATCCCTTCAGTCTGTCAAGAGATATGTTTGATTCATCAATGGCCTCCCCTCCCACCGTCCCTTCATGCTCTGGTGGTTGCAATCGCCATGTGGACTATCCACACGATTGTCTTGGATGCCATCGCTGGCTCCATCCCCACCCTCCCAGAAGCTGTCCACAGATTCCAGTCTCATTTGGTGGACCACTTTCAAGCGTAGATGTTTGGATATCTCCCACCACGTCGCCGACAGCTGGTCTCCTCCTGGTTCCCAGTCTGGTTCATCAAATCAGACCCCTTCCTCCACACGTGCTCAATAGTGGCTACAGCCCCTTCACACGTTCCTTCCCCTCCCCATAAGTGGCGTTCCCGCTGGCAACAAGAGATAGCATCGCTTCTCTGGGGTGCCTCCCCTGGTACTGAGTTTTGTCTCTTCTGAGTCATATTCAGAAGTGTCCATCCCATGGTCAGCCTTCCCCACAATAAATTTAAATTTAAATTAAACCAATACTTAATACATGGCTCAAATCAAGCGAAATGAGGAGAAAATTTGGCAGTTAGTAATAATTTAGTATTAATAAGTCCTAAACTCTAGATGAGGCTTCTCCCAGTAAAGGGAAAATGCCTAACAGGGGGTAACGTTAGAAGATAGGAGGTTCAACTAGTTAGTAAAAATTCTAAAGTGCCAAATACTTAAGTACACTATAAATTCCATGGTGATTCTCAGCGGAATTGTGTTGATCAAAGTAATGATTTTACTCCTCATATTCAGCTAATAGATCACTTTAATATAAAAGAGTTGCTTTGAACCCCCACAAAATATAAAATTGCTCCTGAATTTCTTTTTGCAAGATCCCACTTTTGAGCGATTTTAATCTAAGAAGCTATTTTTTTTCATCAACTTGATGAACCACCGTTTCTATACAATGCCCTTGGCTCCACCGCTTGCCTCTCCAATGTGGGGCATCAAACCTCCACCTGCTAGTATTTACTACCTGGAAGTCAAACATGTGCGGAATGGCTCATCCAGTCCATTAAATACATCTGGCCATTATGTCCCTCCAAGTGACTTAGCATTCCACCTTATGCGAGTTCACCCACCCTGCCCCATCTCTTAGCACTACTCAACCCACTATCTGCTTTTACCTCCACATCAATTATGGACGTCTTTCCTTGTGTCAGATTCTGGTGGTTAACTTAGAAAAAACCCCTTTGACAACCATCATATTGGGCCAATTATCCTCCCAATGCTTGAGCTAATACCTAAATTCTCACCTCAAAGCTTATTGCAACTACACGGCTTGGTCCTAATATCTCAACGTAAATTCAATTAAGTACTTTATCAAAAGCTCAGGCTGAATACGCTCACATATTATGGCTGATTGTCTATGCATCAAATCTTGGCAATTGGTCCTGATCATCAGAGACACAATCAACTAATTAGTGTACAAAATTGTTTGGGACTGACCCAAAGATAAAGTTATAAAGTCACATGTACCATCAGATGAACGAAAAACATAATCAATTTCCTTCCCTAGGGTGAAATTCATATGTTAATCTGCATAATTGGCATGATAGCACTTGCACATGGACCACATGGAAGGGAGTACTTAGTGCTATCAAGATATAGGCCTGCTGACGTCATGATTAGGTGTACATTATCTACTTTATCGATGCAAGAATTTCACAGAAGGTGTATTTTGTCAACAGTATGACAAAAATCAAATCAATAAGATCCTGGGACATTTTTACATGTTTTTATCGCGATTTTTCTACCTAAAATCCTCCCAATTGTGAATGTATTTTGCCACCAATAAACCTAAGAAAAGATCTCAGTCATATCAGTTCAAGGGCTTAACTGAGGTGGTAAAATATCTTTTGAAATTGCGTGCTCAAATGTGGCTAGGAGATGCTTAAAGGTATAAATACTGGCACCTGGTCTGATGACTGAGTATCAAATAAATACCTTCTAATAAAAGATTTTTATTTCATCTCTTTCCCAGTTTTCTCATCTGAATCTGTTCTTTGGAGAAGTGTCGACAAACTGGAAGAACTGAATAACCAGTTAGTATCAAGACCTGCCTCAGAAGAAGTTCCCAATTACGTTTGGAAAATTAAGCCCAAATTCGACCAGAAGGGTTAGGGCTATTCAAATACGCCTAGTGAGTTTCTGAACTGTGAGAATACTGTAAGCCACTGGAAATATTTAGAACAATCTATGGAACTTCATCCCAATCAAGTGTTCAGGATAATAATAAACAAGCAAGCGATCTTTAGATTTTCACAACTGGTGCTCACTCAAGACTGGTGACACTCTCTGAAATGGATTCCCATAACCAATTCCTGGAAAAATTGTCCACACAAAAAGTGACAAAAAGATGGAAACTAGCAACAAAGAAATCTTAGATTATTTTAATACTTGCCACCAAGGCTCTGAAGCAGGTACCTCCTACTCCGTGGATCTTATCACAGTGGGGGAGCTCATGCAGATACAACCAGCCCAATTGATCTTACATATTCAAGCGTAAAAGCTATGCTGGAAACCCTATATCAGTGTTTTAGGATTGGTACTTCACAAATTGATCTCTCCTTTGCCTGTTCTACTACTTTAAGGATCAGGCGCTCAAGATGGAGATATATATGAAGTACCACGACGCAACCATGGCATCTCTTGCCAAACGTCTCACAGACAGTCAAGCAACTAAAGAATTTTTGGTTAACTTTGTTCAACCCTCAATTAAGAATACCCAGTGAATCATTGCTAGACAAAATCTGGAAATTATGGAAATCTACTGTGTGCAAGGGGAGAAACAATACTCCCAAAATGCCCTACTGGACAAACTGAATTCCAGCTTTGCCGAAGTCCAATAGGCAATTGATGACAATATGGACTTGCCAATGAAGCTCATGGGAGGTTAAACACTCTTGAGGAGCTTCTGAACGAAGGAGTCCTGAAGATAGCTGCAGAGGTTCTTGATAACCATGGGCTTTCACATGAATGGGTACAACTATGAATAACTGCTGTTGAAAACTGGGAACCCATTCTGATTACCTATTGTCTAGATCAGAACGACTTGCCATACATGCCACTTCAGGCCAAAGAAATCACCTGAAGTTAAATGTAAAAGTTGATTACTTTGAGGAGTATGTTTGGCCAAGATGGATACTATAAACAAAAGCTTCAAGGACATTGCAGCAAAACCAGCCATCCTTAATAGGGATGAAGAGGATGCTCAGATCAAAGAGGAATTTTCTAAACTTTGGACCATGTTGTCGAGATTGCATGCCAAAATTACTGAAATTACTCAGGAGAATTGGGAACTCAGAATGTAATTATCAACTGAAAATTCTCAAGGAGACAGTATAGCCAAAGATATTAAAAGCATAACAACCAATCAAGATTTATTCAAAGAGGAGTATGACATCCTTAAAAAGAATTTGAATCCCTCAAAAAGCAAGGCTGCTAGTGCTCACTTAACTTTGACAAAAGAGAAATTGGAATAAGCTCCGCTGATTCAGCCAAAAAACAGCCTGGAAAAGTAACTAAGGTCCAAATCCAGGCGTCATAATCTAATAGTTTGGAGAAATATCATGAAACTGAATCATCAGAAGTTAAAATCAATGCATAAACTGATATTTAAGACATCCGTTCTATGCCTAGAGTCCTAGCATTAATCCTGACTCCAGATACTTCCTAACAAAAAAAGAGGGCCAATTATGAGCGATAATACACCAAGACGTTCAAGAAGAAGTACAACCCCTATGCATGAAAAAGGGTTAGATGACTTCAATCCATTGAATTTACCAAAGTTTGATAAGGATGGAAACGTTCACTCTTTCCTTAAGTTATATGAAAAAGCAATGAGAGAGCATCAGACCATGCAAAAGTATTGGCACTAATTAACTCACTCGACGCCCATAGATGTGACCACGTTATGCCCTACTTAGGCGATGATTAGTCCTATATGGATGTAAAAATTGCAACAATAAAACAGTTTGTAGGGCCTGAGAAATTAGAAACCCGAAAAAGAGAGCTTCTTAACATTGAATTCAAACAGAATGAGACTACTAAGGACTTTGCGGATAGATTTTTCCATGAGGAACAAGTTCTGCATGGATGCAATGCAATGATAAGTTTGACGCCAAGATTGCAATGGAGCATGCAATTATGCCCTTCCTTGAACTGCACAATGTCATGTTACCTGCATTTAATGGAAGCTTGGAAATTCAAGAGCTTACCAATTACTTGAGATGCTGTTCCTGTAGTTTTAACACCCCTAATTGGGCCAAAAATCAGGAAAAATCCCGATTTTTGGGCCCAAAAAGCAACACTACGTCTGATAAGGGAAAAATCCTGAACTACAAACCAAAAATTCGAGAAAAAGCAGAAAAAAGGGCCGATTACATGCCACTATTGTGGTAAAAAGGGGCACTTTGCTAGTGAATGCTTCAGACGGTCCAACAAAAAGCAATGGGTCAACTTTTCTCTAGAAATCAATAGCAACAGTGAGGCGAGAAAAGAGCAAGTTGAGTAGAGGTGGAATGCTTTAACTCCACCAATGTTCAAACCATTCCACCTGAACCTGATGAGCTCTTTAGGGCCGAAGAAGTTGCTGAAGATGACCTCCACCATAACGTGGCTAATGATGTCATGATGGTACTACTTGGGCCACAGCAAAAGCAACCAAACCATTGAAAGTTACCAAAGAAGCCTGAGCAGAGAGTAATAAAACCTTATGCAAAGAAAATTATTGATCAGGTTTTGGACCTACAACCCAGATGTTCAGCCGATTTACCTAAGCTTAACAACGTTCAAGTAGCTATTCTCATGAAAGCCTTAGCAGTTAACTTCCCAGATATTTACTCAAGCCTGAAGTCAAACCTGGAATCAGGCAGCAATCACAGCATTCATACAATAAATACCTCTGAAAACTACTCTGAATGTACTTATGTGGAAATAGCAGTAAATAAGGTGCGAGTTCAGGCCATTGTTGATAGTGGTGCTCCTATTAATATAGTCAGCACAAAGTTGACTAAAAAGTTGAAAATTGCGCCCAATGTTGCCCATGTCAGGAATATGGAATAGCTGGAGCGCATACAACTAAATCTCTGAGCACATACAGTACCCTACCTCTCAGATTTGGATCCATTATAGTAACAGCACTTTCTATAGTGTTTCCAAATATGAACTATGATATCCTAATCAGGGCTTATTTCCTGAGAAGATATGGAGTTTTTACCAATAATAAGAATGATACTCTCACCATTCTGGGCCAGACTATTCCACTTTACTATAGCCATGATAAGGCAGTTGAGAAAAAACCAATACTATTCATAAATTTGACTTACAAAGATGGAGTCTTCCCAATTGAGCATGTTAAAGCGCAGTCAAAGATAAAACCACTACCCATACAGATTGATGAGTCAAAATGGCATTCCACTTCAATCAAATCTGAGCATCATTATATCATCCAGAGAATAAGTAATCGTCCTGACGGGAATAAAAATTGATATCACAGAAGGACTTTATGGTGAAGTATATCAACATGGTCTAAATCTCGATTTAGACCAAACATTTCCCCTGGTATTATCATTCTGGGCCATAGAGAATTACAAATCTTATGTGCAAACCTGCAAAATTGTCCCATCTCCATCAAGCAACATCAGACAATCGCATTTCTACATCTGATCCCTACCTTAGAAATTTACTCATTCTATGAGTTTGGAACTTTTGTCAAATTAGAGCTCTCTATTAAGGACTTACTCAGCATAAATAATGTTGTCCCTATGGCCAGTTTAAGCAACCTGACCAACTCCAAGAAAGGCCAAGCTTAGGAGTTGTTCTCTAAATATTGGGAAATATTTGCTTAAGGTGATTTTTGACTTAGGATGTGCTAAGGATCTCACCCACAAAATTGATACAGGAGATCATAAACCTATTTGATTACACCTGATTAGATGCTCAAAATTATTAAAAGAAGCTGTATCCAAGGAGATTAAGGAACTCAACGATTGTGGCATTTTAAATTTAAATTTATTGCGGGGAAGGCCAACCGTGGGACAGACACTTCTGAATATGACTCAGAAGAGACAAAACTTAGTACCAGGGGAGGCACCCTAGAGAAGCGATGCTATCTCTTGTTGCCAGCGGGAACGCCACTTATGGGAGGGGGAGGGAACGTGTGAAGGGGCTGTAGCCACTATTGAGCACGTGTGGAGGAAGGGGTCTGATTTGATGAACCAGACTGGGAACCAGGAGGAGACCAGCTGTCAGCGACGCGGTGGGAGATATCCAAACATCCACGCTTGAAAGTGGTCCACCAAATGAGACTGGAATCTGTGGACAGCTTCTGGGAGGGTGGGGATGGAGCCAGCGATGGCATCCAAGACAATCGTGTGGATAGTCCACATGGCTATTGCAACCACCAGAGCATGGAGGGAGGGTGGGAGGGGGGATGCCATTGATGAAGCAAACATATCTCTTGACAGACTGAAGGGATGCGTTTGATCCTGGCCTAGCAGACGTTGGACTTCGCGCCATATCACTTTAGAGGTGGGGCACTTCTCCAGGCGGTGGAACAGCGTTCCATACTGGCCACACACGACACAGGATGAGTGTAAAGCGTTAGAGCGCTCAGCTGTACGATACACCCGCCTTAGGCAGTGCCACACATGGGAGCGGACTTGAGGCTGCAACAGAGGATGGTGTGCATATTTCCAGATAGTCTTTTGGGTCTTAGTGGAATAACGATTGTGGCATTTTAGTCACTTCAAAATGTCAATGGGCAGACCAATTTCAATAGTGAAGAAAAAGGATGGAAGCAACCAAGTAGTCCTTGATTATGGAAGCTAAACAACATCACAAAGAAGGACTCATACCCTCTGCCATGGATCGACCACACCTTGGATAGGCTAGGGGGCGCAAAGTTCTCATCAATGGGCCTTGTCAGCGGGTATTGAAAAGTAGATCTTCCCAAAGAGGAGCGTGAGAAATGTGCAATTATAACCCAAGAGTGCCTATTCCAGCAGACGAGAATGCCACAAGGGCTCTGCAATGCCCTAGCTACTTTTCAGAGGGCTATGGACACAATTCTGGGTGATTTGAAGTGTCGCGATTCCAATATGACTGGATGATAAGCTCTGAGTCAATATGGCGAAATGTATGGAATCTTATGGAATCGAACTGGTACTGGTAATTTAAGCGCTTCAAAATGAGGCATTTGGCGAATTGAGAGGATTTATGCTGAGATTCAATACAAATGAGAGTAAGTTGAAAAGGGAAGCAGAATAGAAGAGTACTAAGCTGAGGATGCATCTGGCTGGGGAAACCTAGGTATAAAGAGTCTGATGGAAGTTAAAGGTTTAGAAGTTTTTTAGAAGAAGGGAGATCGCGCAGATAAGTCTGCTATAATATTAAAATAAAGGTCAAAAGAAGGGGCGATAGCTCCATAAATATTTTATTAAGTATTATTATAAATTGGCAATCCTCATATCATACTATTTGGTTGCTCAGTGGCTCATACCCTGTGCAAAACCAACTCAGCGGAATCGAGCTCAAACGCCAAGAATTAACAGTGGTGATCACTACAGGGGGCCCATTAAGCAACTATAGTTGAAAAACAACCAGAAAGCCAATTACTCTACAATGAGGAGTCCTCCTCCATTCCAACAGCAAGCCTGCTCACGGTATATAATTGAAGAAGTTTTTTCATGAATACAAGCTGTGGAACAGCAACTGAACAAAGAAAGGGGAGTCTGCCAGAAATTGCAACAACAATATGAAACGCTGCAACAGTTGATCAACAAACAGTTTGTGGAGCATACCAGAGCTGGGGGAAATGGGGTAGTTAGTGGCAACTTGGGGGAAGAATGTTAAGGATCAACAAATGAATATCCATTGGGCAGTACGGTGAACCCCCTGTGTGACACCACCTCTCCAGATTCCTTTTTGACAGGTTCAAGTCCATCCAGCTGGCTGTGTAATAAAGCATCAAGGAATGGTTCCCATAATCGCTCTGACAACAGTTCGCCTGCCCTTTGCAGCAGGAATCCAGAGCAAAGCGAATTCATTCATATTGAGAAATTACCTCCTTTCAGTTGTGATGGGAACCTACACAGTTACTTTAAGCGGTTTTAATTCACTGTGGAAGGAGCTACAGATTGACAAAAAGAGAAATTGTTGCTGTCCGCTTTGGATGTGGAAAGCACTGACCAATTGACCTGCTATTTTCCAAATAGCTCAGTGTCTTACACACAAGTAAAAGTGATCATTATCTGGCTGTTTGGAGGCGCTACCAAAATGTCTCAACGGAAAGCTGATTTTATGACTATACAGTTTTACCAAAATGAGACCCTGTCAGAATTCACTGAGCAGTTTTGGTGGAAGCACACGTTTTACTTGGGGCTAATATTTTAACCACTGAGGATTATGTATAGCGATGATGGCGGCTGTCAAACCATATTGATAATTATATAATGCTATGTTTCATGTGTTGGATGGGGATACCAGACTTATTTGGATCATGAACGCCTTTTGGCGGATCTCTGCCACAAATAGCGCCACCAACATAGCCCAAAAAATTGCTGTTGCCCCCGCTCCAACCCTTGCAGAATATAAGTCACAGCGACTGGGTTATCAGCTGCTGGAATGTAGTCATCCCTCACATGAGTCAATATACCCTTTCTGGCCCAGTTACGCTTCCCCAGTTCATCTGTGACCTTGGAACTTACCAGCAATTATTGGCCTGGGTCTTCCGCCCCAAACTATAGACGCGCACCTTTTATGAACACTTGCTTCCAGTGTGGACAAAGAGGGCATTATGCAGCCAATTGCCCTAGTCAACCACATGTGTATGCAATGCCAACTAGGATAATCAAGCAGGGAAAAGCTCAAGTGGAGTAGAGACGGGACACTCTAGCTCCGCTAAGTCCATATCACTTGTCCCCAACAATCCCCAAACATCTTTTTGGGTAGAAATTAACCCTCAATTGGATGATGTGTTATACCAGCAGCTTTCATTGAATACCCCTGCTTCCGCTTCCATGAGTAAAGGCTCATCCCATCAGGCCGAGCTTCTCCAGGATGTGCAGAAGCCATATATGTGGTAGATCCTGGAACAGACTGGCATTAGCAAACTAGATCCTTCACTGAACGTCACTCCTTTAGTAGGGGCTACCATAGCCATTCCAGTGGAGAAAATCACTAGTGAGTATCCTCAAGTTGTCAAGGGTATTTCTTCTTTTTGAGTAGCACAAAGCCCTTGAATGTACAAGAAATAAATACCAATGATTCTTCTTACTCAGAATGTACTTATTGCGTGGGAGAAATGTGTGATCATCACCTCAAGAGGATTGTTCCAGCTGACACGCATGCCACAAGGGTTGTGTAACGCTCCAGCTACACTCAGCGTGCCATGGATACGATTTTAGGTGATTTAAAGCTGTCCTGCGTCTTAGTTTACTTTGACAACATCAGTGTGTTTTTGTGGACATTTACAGAGCACCTAGACCACTTGGAGCAAGTGTTTCAGCGCCTCGCCACCACTAATATCAAAATTAAGTTTTGAAAGTGCCATTTCTTCAAGGAGCAATTAGAATACCTCATGTTTGTCATGGATTCACATGGGCTTAAACCACAGCTGGCTAAAGTGGAAACAATAAGCAAGATGACTCGCCCAGTGAATAAGAGGGACATTCAAATGTTTCTGAAAATGGTTGGGTATTACTGACAGTTATTCCCAATTTCAGCTGCATTGGGGCCCCACTTTTTGAGCTATTAAAGAAAAATGCTTCCTTTGATTGGATGGAATGATGCCAGAACGCTTTTGATGTATTTCATAACACATTAGCAAGCGCACCCATTTTGCAATACCCCAACTTTGATAAGCTGTTCATAATGCAAACGGATGCCTCTCTCTCCGCTATAGGGCAGTATTATCTCAGAAGGACGAGGATTGCTTGGAGCATCCTGTTGCCTTCTGTAGTCAAAGTTTGAACTGTCATTTTTGGGACTACACCATTACTGAGTGAGAATGTTTAGCGGTAATTTAAGTTTATAAAAAGTTTTGATTATATCTGCATGGGATGAGATTTCAATTAGTGACAGATCACGCTTCCTTGCGCTGGCTACAGAATCTTTGAACCGGAGGTACAGCTTGCACATTGGGCGTTGAAGCTGCAAGCATATGATTTTGAGCTTTTACATCAACTGGGAGCGAAACATCAAAATGCAGATTGTCTCTCTAGGCTGTCAACAGTCGCAATCACAGTGGATCTAGCAGACATAATGTATGAGAAGATGGTGGTAAATAAATACCAGGATGAGCCAAACATGTGATCAAGGTACTAGATGGACTCAGGGCGGATACCTTTCTACATGGGGGAGAACTATATAAGCGGATTGGCGACATGACTTTGAGTTTCCCTAAGCCTTCAGCCCAACCTGCAATAATTATGGATGCTCATCGGGCTGTAGGTCATGGAGGATTGCAGAAAACACTGGAGATGTTGCGACCACAATACTACTGGGAGAGCATGCATTATGACATATTAGAAACAATTAGTTGTTGTCATCAGTGTCAAGTGGAAAAACCATTTTACAAGAGAACCACATACCAGCTGGTCAAACCCCAGTTCGCCTGGCACACCGTTTCTATTGATGTAGTAGGACTTCTGCCAACTAGTACCAATTGATCCAAGTATATTATCGTTGCTATAGATCATCTGACTTGATGGGTGGAGGCCAGGGCCATCAACGATTTGGGCGCGGTCACTACTGCCAAATTCATCATGGAGTGTGTTGTACAGCGACATGGCTGCCCACAATTCATTTTAATGGATAATGGAACCAATTTCACTTCACACATTCTGCCAAAGTTGAAAGAGTTGATGGCGATCCGTGGGGTTTTGACCACCCCATATCATCTGGAGTCTAATGGAATGGTGGAGCGGGTTAATGGAACCTTAGTGAACATCCTCCATAAATTGGTAAATGATTGATCCCTCAGAATGGAGCGCCCTTCTACCCACAGCTGTATTTTCATACAATATTAGCTATCATTTGTCCACTGGTAAGAGCCCATTTCAACTGCTGTATGGTCAACATCTGGCTCTGCCAGCCTTGCTATATTTGTGTGTAGAGGACACTGGTGGTGTAAATCCTCAGCAATATCTGAAGCAACTCACGGATACATTGATCAAGTTGCAAATGGAAGACTACTCCACCAGTTTGGCTAAAAAAATTTATGACCAGGCAGCTGACCAGAAGCACCGGAGCGGACTTCCATTGTTTGCTGTAGGGGATTATGTTTTATTCCACAACCAGCATGGATTCAGATAAAAAAAATAAGCTCTCTGACATTTGGGTTGGCCTCATTTGAGATTATTGAGAAGACTGGCATAGATGTCTACACAATTAAGGAACCCGCTGGGGGTCAGGTTATCAACTGAGTCCATGCAAAGTTCCTTTGAGCATACAAACAGTAAGAACCTATCATCCAGTCAAGGAGGGGGTAATGTCACAATTCCAATATGACTGGATGATAAGCTCTATGTCAATATGGCAGAATGTATGGAATCCGCTGGAATCGAACCAGTACTGGTAATTTAAGCGCTTTGAAATGAGGCATTCAGCAAATCGAGAGGATTTATGCCGAGATTTGATACAAATGAGAGTAAGTTGAAAAGAGAAGCAGAATAGAAGAGTACCAAGCCAAGGACGCATTCAGCTGGGGAACCTAGGTATAAAGAGTCTGATGGAAGTTAAAGGTTTAGAGGTTTTTAGAAGAAGGGAGATCGCGCAGATAAGTCTGCAATAATATTAAAATAAAGGTCAAAATAAGGGGCGATAGCTCCATACATATTTTATTAAGTATTATTATAAATTGGCGATCCTCATATTGTACGATTTAATTGCTCAGTGGCTCATACCCTGTGCAAAACCTACTCGGCGGAATTGAGCTCAAACGCCAAGAATTAACATGAAGTTATCATGTGTACTAGTGTATCTCAATGATATCAACGTTTTCAGCTGCACTTTTGACAACCACCTGGAACACTTAAAGGAGGTTTTCAGAAGGTTAGCTACTGCAAACTTAAAAATCAAGCCTAGAAATGCCAGTTCTTCAAAGACTAACTGGAATACCTCAGATCTTTAATTAATAAAGTGGGTTTTCAGCCCCAACCCTCTAAGCTGGATGACATCTCCAAAATGAAATGGCCTGAATCCAAGCATGATATTAAAGTATTCTTAGGCATGATTGGATACTATTGCCAATTTATTGCCGATTTTGCACAATTTGAAGAGCCGCTTTTCTATCTACTTAAAGATAAGGTCCCATTCAACTGGACTTCAGCTAGCCAGGATGCATTTGACTAGCTCCAATCAGCCCTATTGGGCATGCCTGTTATTTGATACTCAGACATTGATTGTGAATTTATTTTCCAAACTGATGCATCCCAAACAGCAGTGGGGGCTGTGTTATCCCAAGTTGGAGAAGATGGTTAAGAACATCCAGTTGCCTTCACTAGTCAGACCTTAAACGTTCATGAAAGGAACTACATGGTGACGTAATGAGGATGCTTAGCTGTCATATACGCTTGCAAGCAATTTTGGGTCTACCTTCATAGCACTCATTTCAAAGTTGTTACTGATCATGCTTCCCTAAGATGGTTGAACAACTTAAGAGAACCTGAGGGCTGATTAGCCTGCTGAGCGTTAAAGCTTCAATCTTATGCCTACACCATTGAGCATCAAGCTGGGGTAAAACACCAAAATGCCAACTGTCTATCCTGACTACCCACCATTGCAACACTTAGTTGGTCTGCCAATGAATTGTTTATGAAAATGATCAATGGAGAGTATCAAGATGAGCCCAAATCCATCAAAAAATATTGTCAGATCTACAAAAAAATACAACAATCAAAAAATGAGGCACTTTATAAGATTGTTGTCGGGATTTTAACCAGATAAATCCTTCTGATAGTATTTGAATTAGGGGCTTCAGTTAGTCAGGTGTAATTGCTGGCTAATCGCCTAGTTCAATACTATTTAATGTTATATATTTTTTCGAATTTTAGGTTTGACAAAAGCTGCATTCACTGCTAAAATACCATCCAAAGGTCATTGTGGGAGTTTCCAGCGGAAAGCTGATGAATCTATTATGAGCTATCTGAAATGGTTCCATCATCCAATTTGGAGCACCGGCAACTCATGCTGAGGATGCTCAAAGTCTTATTTATATATGAATATATATATGATCGACCAGCAACTTATGCTGAAGACGGATTGACCTAATATTAATTCGGTGATCAATGAGCAGATCTAAGAGGGAATTGCTATGATTATAAATGAAGAAAGTTTATAATCTGATAAAGAGTTTGGGATCAAGAGGCTGATGGGATTTCCAGCAGATGTTTGGCCAAAGAGCACTTGGGCGCAATAGCCCTGAAAGTAGTATAAATAGTCGTCCATTCCCTCTAAATAAACATCTCTCATTTGCCTATTTTTCCTATTTGTTTGAAGTAGCAAGAGCCACTAGAATGGGGAAGATATGATAGGAGATCCCCAAAGGCACAGGTAATTATGCCTGGAGTGGCTAGCGCTGCCAGCTCCCATACCTCCTCTCTATGAGGGACCAGCGGGAACCTGGCCAGCTGGCTACCAGTGGATGAGCTGACAAGCTTCTAACCCTAGCGCGGTGCAGTGCAGGAGGTGCCATAGCCACCCAAGAAGGGGGATGGACTCGCTGGGGCATGCCCAGATGGGTTGGTGAAGGGTCGTGAGGGTGGGGCAGCGCAGAAGTGCCTGAGCCACCCAGGAAGGGGGCAGGACTTGCCGGGGCACACGCCGAGGACACCTGGGGCTAAAGGCGAAGCCGTTGGTGGTTAGTTGGTAGGTTGGACGCAGGACTTATAGTGGTTGGTATGCCAATGAAGGCGAAATAGCAAATGACCGCCAGTCTTCATACTGGTTGGCCTGGCACACTAGCGGAGCCCAAGGTCAATTTTACGACATTGGTGCTCACTACAGGGGGTTCCACTAGTGGGCTGCTTGAGTAGTTGGAGGTTTTGGTTATGGAGTGGCGAAAGCCACTGGTTAAGACCAGCGCTCCTTCAAGAGGGCACTGGGAGGTCTTGACCCACCATTGGGGTGGTCGCAAATAAGGATATCATCTGTTTAAGGGGAGGTCAATGTCAGGATTTTAACCAGATGAATCTTACAATAGTATTTGAATTAGGGGTTTTGGTTAGTTGGGTGTAATTGCCAGCTAATCGCCTAGTTCAATACTATTTAATGTTATATATTTGTTCAAGTTTTAGGTTTTACAGAAGCTGCATTCACTGCCAAAATACCATCCAAAGGTCATTGTGGGAGTTTCCAGCGGAAAGCTGATGAATCTGTTACAAACTATCCAAAGTGGTTCTGTCATCCAATTTGGAGCACCGGTGACTCATGCTGAGTAATGCTCAAAAGTCTTATTTATATATGAATTTATATACGATTTACCAGTGACTTATTCTGAGGATGGATTGGTCTAATATTAATTCGGTGATCAGTGAGCAGATCTAAGAGGGAATTGCTATGAGTATAAATGA
The DNA here is from genome assembly GCA_022478985.1 of Massospora cicadina. Taxonomy (NCBI): domain Eukaryota; kingdom Fungi; phylum Entomophthoromycota; class Entomophthoromycetes; order Entomophthorales; family Entomophthoraceae; genus Massospora; species Massospora cicadina. The sequence goes on along the minus strand of JAKSZP010004210.1, from coordinate 6,782 downwards.
AGAAAGTTTATAATCTGATAGAGAGTTTGGGATCAAGAGGCTGATGAGATTTCTGGCAGATGATTGGCCAAAGAGCACTTGGGCGCAGTATCCCTGAAAGTAGTATAATTAGTCATTCATTCCCTCTAAATAAACATCTCTCGTTTGCCTATTTTTCCTATTTATTTGAAGTAGCAAGAGACAATAGAACTGGGGAAGATAGGATAGAAGATCCCCGAAGGTGCAGGTGATTATGCCTGGAGTGGCTGGCGCTGCCAGCTCCCATACCATCTCTCTATGAGGAACCAGCGGTAACCTGACCAGCTGGCTTCCAGAGGATGAGCTGACAAGCCGCCAACCCTAGTGGGGTGCAGTGTGGGGGGTGCCTGAGCCGCCCAAGAAGGTGGATGGACTCGCCAGGGCATGCCCAGGTGGGTTGGTAAGGGTTGCAAGGGTGGGGCAGCGCAGAAGTGCCTGAGCCGCCCAGGAAGGGGGCAGGACTTGCTAAGGCACACGCTGAGGACGCCTGGGGCTAAAGGCGAAGCCATTGGTGGTTAGTTGGTAGGTTGGGTGCAGGACTTATAGTGGTTGGTATGCCAATGAAGGCGAAATAGCAAATGACCGCCAGTCTTCATACTGGTTGGCCTGGCATACTAGAGGAACCCAAGGTCAATTTTGCGACAATTGTCAAGGACAAAAAGTATATTTTCCCAAGACCCTCAGCCTGAACAGACCTAATAATGGTGGCACATAAGGCCATAGGGCATGGCGGATTCAATAAAACAAAAGAGCATCTGAAGAAAATATACTTATGAGAGTCAATGCACTTCAACATCCAAGAAATGCTAGAATGCTGTGCAGAGTGCCAAGGCGAAAAACCATTCCAAAAAAGCACATCCTACCAGCTTGTTCATCCCAAGTTTGCCTAGCACTGTATCTATCGATGTTGTTGGCCCACTTCTAACAAGTAATACAAAGGCTAAGCACATAATTGTAGCCATCGACCACTTGACAAAATGGGTCAAGGCCAAGTCCATTAGGGAAGCTGGAGCGGCAACTACCTCCAAGTTTGTCTTTGAAAATATCATCCACAAGCATGGATGTCCCCAGGTTATTCTGACTGATAACAGAACCAACTTTACTGCCAATGTCCTTGCCAAGATCAACCAACTAATGGGAGTATGAGGTGTGCTTTCTGCTCCCTATCACCCCAAAACTAATGGGACTGTTGAGCGCACAAATGGGACATTGGTGAACATTATCCAGAAATAAACATTGTCCAAACCATCCAAATGGAGTACTTATCTAAGTTTGGCAGTCTTCACCTACAATATATCTTACCATTCATCAACTAGGATGTCACCGTTTCAAGTCCTATATGATAGACATCCAGACCTACCAACGCTGCTATATTCAGCCCTAGAGGAACCTGGCAAAAACACTTATACTCAGTACGTCAAGAAGCTTGCGGATGCTTTAATAAAACTACAAGCTCAAGATTTTGACAACAATTTTGCCAAGAAAAAGGCCCAACATCAAAAGGACTTAGAGAATTGCTACACACTAACCAAATTTGAAGTAATGTAGAAGTTCATTTTGCAACACTCACATATCAGGTCAATTGTAAAAGTTAGATCGCATCTGGGTCAGGCCATTTGAAGTCTTTGAGAAAACATCTAAGTTCATATACACAATCAAGGATAAAAGGACTGGCCATATATACAACCAAGTCCATACAAAATTCTTAAGAAGGTTCAATAAGTGGTCTGATTAAGAAAAGAATAAATAAAAAAATATATAAAAACAAACTCAAAAAAATAATATTTTTATTCTAATTAATACTTTAATTTGCACTTGAGGTTGGGCAGAGGATCCAACTTCATACTCAATGGGCATTTGGGCCAAATTTAACAATAAGAGGAACATGCTTTAGACTCATTGGGCGTTTGGACCAAAGTTACTAAATAGAAGACCTAACTCCATGCTCATTGGGTGTTTGGGCCAAAGATAACAGATGCTGATAATCAATGAAGGCTAATTGGGAATCTTAGGGCTTATGTTCAAGTCAAGTGGGGGAAATGTCAGCTTCTGGTGATTGACTTGAAAAAAACCCCTTTGACAACCATCAGATTGGGCCAAATCTCCTCCCAATGATCGAGCTAATACCTAAATTCTCACCTCAAAGCTTATTGCAACTACATGGCTTAGGCCAGGCATCTCAACGTCAATTCAATCAAGTACTTTATCAATAGCTCAGGCTGAATATGCTCACATATTATGGCTGATTATGCATCAAATCTTGGCAATTGGTCCTGATCATCAGAGACACAATCAACTAACTAGTGTACAAAATTGTTCAGGACTGGCCTGAAGTTAAAATTAAAAAGTCCCATGGACCATCAGATGAACGAAAAACATAATCAATTTCCTTCCCTAGGGTGAAATTCATATGTTAATCTGCATAATTGGCATGATAGCACTTTCACATGGACCACATGGAAGGGAGTACCTAGTGCTATCAAGATATAGGCCTGCTGACGTCATGATTAGGTGTACATCATCTACTTCAATCGATGCAAGAATTTCACAGAAGGTGTATTTTGTCAGCAGTATAACAGAACTCAAATCAAGAAGATCCTGGGACATTTTTACATGTTTTTATCGTAATTTTTGTAACTAAAATCCTCCTGATTGTGAGAGTATTTTGCTACCAATAAACCTAATAAAAGATCTCATTTATACCAGTTCAAGGGATTAACTGAGGTGGCAAAATATCTTTTGAAACTGCATGCTCAAATGTGGTGAGGAGATGCTTAAAAAGTATAAATACTAGCGCCTGGTATAATGTCTATTTATCAAATACATGACTTCTAAATAAAAAGATATTTTATTTCATCCCTTTTCTGGTTTTCTCATCTGAATCTTTTCTTTGGAGAAGTGTTGACAAACTGTAAGGACCAAATCTACAGTTTGTTCAAAACCTGCCTCAGAAAAAGTTCCAAATTACGTTATGGAAATTAAGCCCAAATTTTACCAGAAGAGTTGGGGCTATATAAATACGCCTGGTGAGTTTCTAAACTTTGAGAATACTGTAAGCCACAGGCAATATTGAGGATTAATCTACAGATATTCGTCCCAATTAAGCGTGCAGGATAATAAATAAACAAGCGAACAATCCTCATATTTTCACACCTTGTATGCTGACAAAGAAATAATTTAGCTGACAACTGCCACCTTTATACCAGCAGGACTTATAGACTTCCACCCTTACAAAGACTATTTTGATATAGTCTTCCCCACTGAAGAGGACGCGGCCACTGCAGCAGCAACGCCCTTAATATACAAAAATGCCCCAATTACCACCACCCAAACACATCTCCCAGATGATACCACACTTGTGGATCTTTTCAAATCTCCTCTCACACCTTACGCTCATCCTTCATATGAGGAGTTGATGTCAGGGATGTCCACTTATAGCAAAGACCCCATCCTCCAATTTATTATACCAAGTGGTGCTGAATGCCTTGCAGCACCTTGGCAATGGCCACCATTACCCCCCACCAGCTAAACATGGCTTAGCAAATCCCACCTTGCGCCTATATCCCATCCACACCAGACCAACTCTTTTGGGCTCACATTAACAATGGTTGCACAATTTGCCCCCTCTGCCATGAGTTGGACCATACTAAAAAATAATGACAATACAATTTAAACCCTGTGAACACTGCCAACTCCACCCATGAGGCCACATTAACAGCATTTAATTAGGAAAATTGGCTGCTCCCACCCCTCCAGGCTGTGTGCCTGATGAATCAGCAGCAAAATCTAGCAACCCAAAGCCACACTAGCCAATTTACACCCATGCCAACCAATTGAGCAGGCTTGGACCCATGTTCAATCCAAAAATCCCCCCCAAAAAAACTTACCCAATTATAGCTACCTATCACCGAATCAATCCAAGTCAACCAAACTCCCTGGGACTTATTAGATGAAGAGAACAAATCTGGTGAAATTGTTTTATCAACAGCTAAACCATTTGTTATAAATCCTTATCTAAATTCAGACTTTGATGCTCCACTCCCTCCCAAACAAATATGTCCTCAAAACCAATGCTACCCCTTACCAGAGTGACCACCAGCTTGCTGAGGCTGAAGTGGCCTCTCCTGATAGTTGCCATATCTTTGAAGCAGTGGCACAATCTGTCACTGAATTTAAGAAAAAAGGTCTGCATATTACCGCATTCCCTCCCAATTTCCCTGCTATTGCAAAAGATGAAATCACTCATCTCACTGAAGCTGCCACTACCACTGTCAAACATGTTGCCGAAATGAAAATTTTTCCTCATCCACATGAGTCTCCATAGCAACATTGCAAAATTTGCCCAGATCCCCGATTCCTGCATCCAAGTTGAATACCATGTTGCCAAACTCATAGAGGCTATGCTCCAGGCCAAATTGTCAGTTTCAACAATTATCTTATTTTCCTTGACCCTCATCCTGTGGACGCCCCAACCCCCTTGTTATCAGCATTAATCCACCTCTTTAATGCTGAACCCAAAGATCCGCATGATCACCCCTCCCCCTTCACCATGGTGGGATAAGCATCTCACTGCTGTGCCACCTGTTTTATTGTTTTCTCATTTTTATGCGTCTTGCTGCTTGTTTAAGGCTGTTGGTTCATGTTTTTGGTTTGGTTAGTTAAGGAGTTTCTGTTTTAGTAATGTTCAGCCCCTGGTCAGCGTATCTCAATTAAATTTATTTTTAATAAAATTACTCCTGAAGTCTGCCCCCGCGCCAACTTGAAATTATTAAAACTTCCTAAGGAAAAACAGCCCCCTTTTATAGACCTGCAGGGTTTCAGGTAATGAAAACGTTTTCTCAACCAATCATCATCTAAGAATTCTGACTAACAGCTGAACTGTAAATATGTCCAAAATGGATTTCTGGAGGGATCACATTAACATGCTACCCCATGATTATGTCATTCTGACCGTTGATTCAATATCTAAACTCAGACCTTGGTGAGGTGAAAAGCTTTCCAAGAATGTTGATGGGCTAAATCATCATTTTAGCAGATCAACATTTTCTCTGCCTAACTTGAATCTATTTAATCCCACTTTTAGCCCTGGAGTAGTGTAGTTACTAATAGGCACTATTTTAATATGGGTTTTTTTGATCCCTAGTATTCTATATTTATAAAACTTTATCTAAAAACTAAAAATCTACTTGTGGTTTACAACACTTCTATTAGCTCAATAAGCTATTGAAAACTTTTGATACTCATGCAATGACTTTATTGTTGAAATCCTGTGCTCAAGCACCAGCGATTACCTATAATGCCAGGATTCCAACAGCTTTCATCTTTCCAAAAACATATGCAATCATAAGATAATAGGTCAGAGGCTCCTTTAATAGCCTTTCCACTTGGGTCTTAAGTTTCTGAGGCAGATTCTTTCTAATGGAACATTAACAGTACTAATTGCTAAAGGGTCTTCAAGCCTAAATTAAAAGAGACTTTTTAAAATTCTTGATTGATTCAACTATATTGATAGGTAACATCTGTACATATGCATTAGGTATATTGGGCCCTATAGTTTGTGCTTGATTGGTCAATTTGGCCAATAGTACAAAGAGACTGAAACTGCATAAGCTGGATCCAAGATTCCAGGGCAAGGTAAAATCTCTCTGACTGAGGGGATTTCAACCCTTCTATTTCCAATAGTTTATCTTTAGAAATATGAATGTGTACCTTAGTATCAACATTGATTTGAGATTTTGGAGGTATTACAAATGACTTTGGATATTATAATGGCATACATTGCTTTCCTTCTACTTTAGCTGGAGTTAGTTTAACTCTTGATCTCCTAATATGATACTTAACTAGTTTAACCTTATCATTAGTTTCCAAAAGATAAGTCTAAACTTTGATAATATTTTTTAATCTTCTTGGACTTTATTTCAAATTACTTTATGCCCCAATAGGTAAAAAATTCTTTCATAGTAATTCACTATGGTATAATACTCCCTTAAAAATTGAGTACTTAGTAGAAGATTATGACTTGGACTAGAGTTTTCTTTCCACTTGACATCAATTATGAGTAATTTTGAAACCAAGTCAATTTTCCACCACTACTTCACCGCACTAATTTCCAATATATGTCCTCAGATCCACCACCTGCTGCCCCAGTATGGGGCGGCGGTGCTCCACCCACTAGCATTTACTGGCAAGAAGGCAAACATGTGTGGACTGTCTAATCCAGTCTGCCAAATATATCCAGCTGCTATGTCCCTCCAAAAGACCTAGCACTGCACCGCGCACAAGCCCATCCAACCCACCACCACCCCCTAGCCCTACCCCAATCAAATATTTGCTTCTGCCTCCTCATTGAGTATGGGCACCTCTTCCCATACACTGACAAAGCAATAATTAATCTGGCAACGGCCACCTTTGCACTAACAGGGTATATTGAGTTCTTCTCTTATAAGGGCTACTTTGATATTGGATTCCCTACTGAAGAGGATGCGGACACTGCAGCAGCAACACCTTTAGTTTATAAAAACACACCCATTACCTTCACCCACACATGCCTCCCCAATGATACCACACTCATGGTTACCTTTGCAAACCTCCTCTCACACCTTCCCCTCAAAAATTTTATGAGGAGTTGATGTCTGGGATGTCCATTTATGACACAGACCCCGTCCTCCAATTTATTGTACCAAGTGGTGCTGAGAGAATAGCGGTATCTCAGGCAATGGCCACCATTACCCCCCACCAGCTAAACATGGCTCATCATATCCCAC
>JAKSZP010004209.1:0-121459 GCA_022478985.1 Massospora cicadina | reverse complement strand
GTATGGAATTAGGGCATTCTAGAATCAGGTTGGAAGTGTTCATAATGGCCAGTGTTTTAGCTAGATATGTCACCAAAGGATTGGAAACATGTTGGTGCCCCACAGTGATAGAGTTGTCAAGTTCTAAGATCTGAAGTTCAGAGGTACAATTAGGATTGGTGGAACAGAGGCTGATAGATAACAAGGATGCAAGGATTGAGCATGTCACAGATAAGGAGGGGGAAAGGTCATCCCATATGCCAAGGGAAGCAAAATTATCTAGGGACTTGCAGAGAAGGGCCATTTTCTAACTGTTCAAGAGATTTCAACCTTACTGCTCGCTCTTGAAACAGGTGCAAGTATTGAGCTGTAGTGAAATCTCCTTGGGACAAGTGTACAAAGGACTTATAGTCCTCAAAGTAGCTGGGGGATACTCGCATGGCTTGAAAAATGTTTCCAACGCTGGGAGAGATTCCAGGATGGATCTATTATTCTCACATGTGGAGATTAATTATTGGTGAGCTCCCTATAAAATCTCGTGGAGCAGCAGCTGGAGAAGGAGGACTTCAGCTAAGTCCTTTCCTTGAGACTTCTGGCGGGCCCTAAGGCTGTACAACATGTTGAAGATCTCATTTTTAGATTTGAAATCATGTTGATAGTGGAGAGTGAGACTGGTAGTGGCAGGTATTGAACATTGTATGAGAATCTTGAGTGAGGGGAGCTGCACAACACCCACAGCACACCCTTTTTGGAAGGGAACAACTAAGGCCAAGAGGGGATATAAAAGTACCAGTACAGTGGACCGCTTCAACAGGTTGCAACTCTGAGAGGATTGGCCTAACTCTAGTCACCCAACAGTAAATTAAACTCACAAAAAATCCAGGCTTTTCTAATTAATGTCAGGGAAACTGGAGCGCAGGAGATCGCTGAAGGGAAAGACACAGGCCATAGGTGATACAACAAGGCCAAGTGACCCAACAAAATGAAGAGAAGTCCTAAACGGTCAGTATTGTGTTTTCATATAAATCTTTGGAGCAAAACGCACACCAAACTGCCCATAATCATCAGGGACAAGAAGTCCTGGAAGCTGTGAAGGGTGGTATAAAATCTAGGGCAAAGGCCAGAAAAATAGGAGGAGATGGAGCTGGTGGAATAGGTGGCAGAGTGGAAGGAGACCTCACGTATAGTTGTGGGTGCAAACCAGAGCGGAAAATGCACTCCAGCCAACACAGAACTTCGGAGAGATGTATTTTTTTGTTAAGAAAAACAAAAATTATACAGGAAAACAGGCCCAAAAATTCCTAGACTTTACTAGGGCGATCAGAATATCTGAGAAAAGCAAAGACTTTCTCATCTTGGGACTTAATTTATGGCAGGTCAATTTACAAAGATTCCAAATGGTTATTGGAATCTGATATGAGCTACAGATTTGTCAATCTTCAACAAAATCAAATTTTTTAAAATTTCCCGGTTTTCACAACCTCATATCTTGTAATTTTCTGGGCATTAATTTCAATTCCTGCCTGGTTTTTTACCTCAAACAAGCCATTTTCTTCACCCCTGGATGGCAGAGCCAAACCCCATTTTTTGTCAATGACCTTATAAAGGTCATCAGTGACCTTTAGGGGTTCTGGTTTCTGCCCCAAGGGCTTGTTTGACTTGGCTTTAGAAAGGCGGTTAATTCCAGGAAATATGTCACTAGCTGTGACAGATAAAACCCAGAAAACCTCCAGGTGCATGTATAATAGGCCAGGAACTCCATGGACCGCCTTTGCTATTTGCTAACTTGGTTCATAACATTGGTGCGCAAAACTAACACAGTCATAATTGTCCCCTACCCAAAGTTCATCTACTGGGATCAAACTTGGGGAGGCAGTGGTAGTGAGTCCATACTTAACCACTGATGTATCCTCCCAAATATGTATGAAAACTATATAAATATATTTACAGTGTATAAATTGTAATGCAATGTGTTATGCATATTATATTTAATACATATAAAAAATTATATTAATCAAGGTTTCTCTTAAACTAAAAGAGCTAGGAAATTGAAACTTGGCATAGAGGTTCTGTTCAAAGTTTGTGGTTCTGCTAAAAACTGTTTATTTTTAGGATTTTAAGTGCATTAAATTTGTGTAAAAGAATTTTAAAAAACACCTTAATAAATTTAGTATTATAATTAATTCAAATATAAGAAAGTTTTCAAAAAAGTATTCTAAAAAAACCAACATACCTGCATTTATGAAATTTGGTATTTATATGCTGCTTGGGGGCTTGTTAGACAATTATAAGTCTAATATTGTATTAAGAGTGATTAAGGTTTTGAAATAAGTAACATTGGCTAAAAAACCCTGGTCAATTCTCGGTGGAACCCCACTTTTAAGGTAATACAATTGCTATCAATCTTCAGACAATTTGCCCTATGGCTAATAACATGGTTACGCCAAACTTGCAGCAAAATTTGGGGGGAGTTAATCTGAGGGTCCTCTTCATCCCCTCTCTAACTGTCCCAACACCTACTCCTTGACCACCCCCTTTTAAAGCCTTGGAGGGTTTTCACCAAAGGCAAATATTTTACAACCCAATGATTGGGTGAAATATATTAAACCACTGCCTCACAGATATGTCCTACCTGCTACCAACCCTCCATTGGTCATTCCATCCAAGCAAGGCAAGCCTTGAGAGCTCCAATAGGTCAAAAGCCCATATTACTAATTTTGGATGCACCAAGCTTATACCAAATTACCCATCTGACTCACCTTGAGCTTCATTACAATTTAAATACTAATCCTCAAGATTATGATAAGGTTAATTTCTTTTTTAGTACTAGTGGTACCCAACCCAAAAGGGGGAGTGCAACGCATCAATAAGGTTCACTTCTTAGCCCCTCAGTAATTACTAATAAAAACCTATAAAAAGCAATCATTTATTTTAGTTGAAGTTTTAGTATTTTTAATTATAAAGTGGTCAATAACCCCTATTGTTTATCCCGCAATAGAGAACTAACTTCTCTTGCAGATATTTGTTGTAATTTAGGTGTGAAAATGTACCAGTGAGCTAACCAAACCCTGAATTCTAATAGTGTTGGAATATCAAGTATGTAATGGATTTTGAAAATTCAGTTATAGCAACAAAAATTGCAAAAATATATCTATATTATATATATAAGACACTCTTAATTAAGCTTTCTCTTAGAACACAAAAGCTAGGATTTTATATAAATTACATGGAGGCTCTTTATAAATTTGTAGTTTATCTAAAAACCATTCATTTCTAGATTTTTTTAATTTATGAAAACCAGGTTTAATTTTTATTTTAATAAATTCCTATTATAAAACAATTCAAATAAAAAATACTTATACAAAATTATTTTACAAACCCAACAAACCTATATTTATGAATTTGCTCTAAGTTTCTGTCAGACAATTACTAGTATGATGTTTAGAAAGAGTGGTTCAGAGGTAAGTGATAAAAAATTGGCTGAAAGACCCTGGCCAATTCCTGGTGGAACCCCTCAATCAGGGTAACAATTTTAATAAGTATTTGGGCAAGCAAAATGAGTTCAGGCGATTAGATTGCTCTGAATTGTCAGCCAAATCCAAGGATCCCTTCTAAGGTCTCTCCCATTTATACTACACAGCCAATACAACTAACACTGTAGAGACTGGCCCCTCTTTTTAGGGTTGAAGGGGTCTCACCAGGTGAAAATATCTTCATGTCAACTGGTTGGGTAAAATACATAGCCTTACTTCATGGATCAATACTACCTATCAAAAATTGACCATTCTATAAATGTGAGGTGAGCCTTGACCTATCCAATAGGTTGATTCTTAATATTTCCCAATTCTGGTTTTACCAAGTGTGAAGTTTCTGAGGATAGCTCGCTTGATAATCAAAATCCTGAATGCTAAATTGGGAAGATGTTCAGCCAACAAATCCTTAATTTGACAGTGGATTACAATACTCTGACCGTTTGTAATCTCACTAGGATTATTGAAATAGCCCTAACTCTTTTGGTCAATTTCATGCTCAATAGGTTCTTCATAATTGGGAACAAATTTTGAGGCAGTGATAGATACAAGCTGGGGTTTCAGTACTTCATGCTTATTGACACTTCTCTAAAGAAAAGATTCTGATGAGAAAACTGGGAAAGAGATACAATAAAATATTTTTTTATTAAAAGGTATTTATTTAATAATCAGTCATTAGGTCAGGCGCTGGTATTTATACCTCTAGGACATCTCCTGGCCACATTCAAGCACAAAGTTTCAACAGATATTTTACCACCTCAGTTGGCCCTTGGACTGATACCACTGAGTCTTAATCTTAGGTTATAGGTGGCAAAATATTCTCAAAATTGGGAGGATTTCAGGGACAAAAATTGTGATAAGTGCAGATTATTCTAGGATCTTCTGGATTTAAGTTTCGTCATACTGCTGACAAAATTACACCTTCTGTGAAATTTTTGCATCTTATTAAAGTAGATGATGTACCGCTAATTGGGACATCAGCAGGCCTCTCTCTTGACGGCACTAGGTACTCCCTTTTGGATGGTCCAAGTGCAAGTGCTATCATGCCAATTATGCATATTGACATATATAATTCTCCCTAGGGAAGGAAATTGATTACATTTATTGTTTGTCTGATTGTCCATGGGACTTTTAAAAAGTTAACTTCAGGTCAGTCTTAAACGATTTTGTATACTGGATGTTTGATAGTGTTCCCCATATTTGGGACTAATTGCCAAAGTTTAGCGCAGAGATAATCAGCCATAATGTGCGAGCATATTCAGTCTGAGCTTTTTGATAAAGTACTTAATTGAATTGAAGTTGAGATATTTAGTTCAAGCCATGTAATTGCAATAGACTTTGAGGTGAGAGTTAAGGTATTAGCTCAAGAATAGGGAGGATAATAAGGTCAATCTGATGGTTGTCTAAAGGTTTATTTTCAAGTCAACCACCAGAATCTGACATTTCCCCCCACTTGACTCAAACATAAGCCCTAAGATTTCCAATTAGCCTTTATTGATCTGTTATCATTGGCTCAAATGCCTATGAGCATGGAGTTGGGTCTTCTATTTAGTAAACTCAGCCTGAACGCCCAATGAGTCTAAAGTATGTTCCTCTTATTGTTAATTTGGCCCAAATGCCCATTGAGTCTGAAGTTGGATCCTCTCCCCCACCTCAAGTGAAAACTAAAGTATTAACTAGAATAAAACTATTATTACATACAAATGTTTGTTTTTTCTTTCTTTCAACTTTTTCTTTTCTTAATTGGCCCACTTATTAAACCTTCTTAGGAATTTTTCATGGACTTAATTGTATATATGGCTAGTCCTATTATATTTAATAGTGTATATAAACTTAGATGTATTCTCAATCACTTTGAATGGCCTGACCCAGATGAAATTTAAATTTTTACAATTGGCCCATTCCGTGGGTGTTGCAAAATAGACTTCGTTGTTAACTTTGAATTTGGCCAGTGTGTAGTGATTCTCAAAGTCCTTTTGATGTCATGCCTTTTTCTCAGAAAAACTGTCGTCAAAGGCTTGAGATTGTAGTTTGATTAAAGCATCTGCAAGCTTCTCAAAATACTGAGTATAAGTGTTTTTGCCAGGTTCCTCTAGGACCAAATATAGCAGCGTTGGTAGGGCTGGGTTGTCAGGGACTGGAATATCTTTAACCCAGTCTGGCATAGCAACTTGTGAACTTGCCATGTCTAAGCTAAGAGTCCAGTATAACAAGGGAAGGATGTGGATGAAAAATATAATAGCTGTGAATAAAGGTCTGTTAGGCCCTAGTATAGGTTGTAGAGCTTCAGCTAGACCAACCCCTGTTAGGGCCAAGATTAAAGTGACAGTGGGTAATTGTGAAATTGAATTAGAGGAAATATTTGGGTTTTCAGAGTTGTTTAATTGATATAGGCTTGATAATAAAGATCCTTCTACTTTACTAAGGATCAAAAGCAGGTAAATCAAATAAGTATTTAGAGGCATCTTAACTTTATTGACTGCAAGAAATGATTTGAGAAATATTCAGCTTATATTCACTTTTCAGACTAATTGAACTAGCTTTAGGGCTTACTTAATTCTTATCTAGCGTTAGATTCTTTAGGTTCTTTCTGTCTTAGATAACCAAAGCTTAGACTAGTAGTCAACTGCCTAGTTAGGACTACTAAGACCTGGCCCCAGGTGTTCTGATGTTTGATTTAAATTTGACAGGCTTGAATCAACTCGTCTGACTCATTATTTGTCTGCTATGTGATTTTGCTATTATCTTCGATTGTTTAAGCTGATTACATATATCATATATTCTATTAATAAGAACTGATATATCAGGGATATCTTTCATGTCAGGCTTTGCCCTGACATTATCCCCACCGAGGCTGAAGACATCTGCATTTTTCTTTTTTTCCAACCTTGAAGTAGATTCTTTGCATTTTTAAGGTTTTTCTATGGTTCCCAAGTACTTTCTTCAACAGGGTAACCTACCCATTTTACCAGGTACTGAATCTTTCCATAATGCTTCCTACTTTTAAGGATTGCTTCTACTTCATACTCTGGAGTCTCTCCTTTAAATAATGGAGGGGCAGCTGTTCTGATCTGTTGATGGGGTAGAGAGATACCATCTTTCTTATGTAAAAGGGATTGGTGAAATACATTGTGGATTTTCCATTCCTTAGGTAATGCTATTTGATATGCTACCTTACCTATAATTCTTTCTACTGTAAAAGGTCCTATGCGTTGGTGTGCTAATTTGCGTGAAGGAACACTTATAGGTACATTTCTTGAATCTAGGTAAACTTCATCTCCAATTTCTAGGATCTTTCCAGGTACTCTTTTCTTATCAGCAAAATCCTTATATGTCCTGATTGCTCTTTTTAGATTTGCAATGCATAAGGCATGAGTTTGTTGTTTATCTTTAATAAAGTCTCTACCTGATGGGTTTTCTAAGATTTCAGTGAAGTTGTTTACCCAATTTACATCATAACCATAATTTGCTTTAAAGGGTGACATACCTATAGAAGCATGGTCCAAGTTATTATAGCAGAACTGGGCCATTGTTAGAAGCTCTTCCCAATTATTTTGTTTGGAATTCACATAGCATCTTAGATAATTCTCTAATACTTGATTTACGCGTTCTATCTGTCTATTGGTTTGAGGATGATATGAAGTGGATAGACATCTTAAAATACCTAGGTCCTTCATTACTTGATTCCAGAAATTCGATGTAAACTGAGCGCCACGATCTGTTATCACTTTTTTGGGAATATGGTGTAAAAGAAAGACATTTTCTATATATAGATGGGCTGTTTTTTAGCTGTTACAGATGTTTTAGTAGGTATGAAGTGAGCCATCTTTGTAAATCTATCAACGACTACTAAAATCGCATTGTAACCATTTGAATTTGGTAACTCAACTATAAAATCCAAGGAAACTGATTCCCATGGTTTTGTTGCCATACTCAGATGTTCCAGTAAGTCCTGTGGTTGTCCTCTTCTAGCCTTTGTATGACAACAGGTCTCACAACCAGCTAGGTACTTGATCACATCTTTTATCAAACCAGGCCAACGGTATGTTCTCTGAATAAGTGAAAGCATTTTATTTCTTCCAGGGTGGCCTGCCATTCTTGTGTCATGGTATTCACATAATATAGTTAGCCGTTGAAAACCTTCAGGTATATAGAGACACTGTAACAAAGTAGAAAATATCCTTTAAGTGAAAAACCCTTTTGGTACCAAATGCTACTGTTGTTGTTCTTTAAATCAGATATGATTTTCTGGCAAAAAGTGTCTTTTTCCTGGGCTTTGATCAATTTGTCCTCCCATTTTACTAAGACAAGGAGAGAAAGTTGATCTGATATTCTGTTTGTTTTTAGTAAGACTTGAGTATTGTAGTCTTTTTTTCCCCTTCATCTGGGATAAGATCTGATCTTCTACTTAAAGCATCTGGGACTACATTCATTTTTCTGGTTTATAACCAATTTCTAGCTCATAGTCAGCTAAAGTGAGATCCCATCTGGCTTGATGTTGATTTAGTTGCCAAGGAGAGAAGAAGTAAGTTAATTTTTATGATCAGTCAGAATGGTAACTGGATGTTTAGCCCCGCATAGGTATCTTCTCCAATGCTTCAAGGTCTGAACAATGGCTAACATCTCTTTATCATAAATGGGGTAATTACATTTAGCTGGGATAAGCTTCTTTGAGTAGTAGGCTATATGGTGAAGCTAATATCATCCCCCTCCTGTAGTAAAACACCTCCAAGTGCAAGACCAGAGGCATCAGTTTCAACCACAAATGGCCTCTCATAGTATGGAATTGCTAAAACTGGTGCTGTAGTAAACGCTTTCTTTAAGTTATTAAAGGATCTTTCTGCCTTTGATGACCATTTAAAAGTTACATTATCGGAGGTGAGTTGCATAGAAGGTAATGCAAGTGTTGAAAAATTTCTTGATAAAATCTCTGCAAAAGTTTGCTAAACCTAAGAAGCTTCTCACCTCCTTTCTTCTAGTTGGTGTAGGCCAAGAAGTAATAGCATCAACTTTACTTGGTGCCATTGTAAACCCGTTCTTGCCTACAACATAACCAAGGAATTCTAATTCTTCTTTTTCAAACTCACATTTTGATAATTTAACATGCAAATTAAATTTTTGAAATTCTCAAATACTAGTTGAAGATGATTGAGATGATCCTCTTTGGACTTACTGTAGACTAAGATACCATCTAGGTAAGCAACACAAAATTGGTCCATGTAGCCTCCTAGTACAGTATTGATCATCTGTTGGAATGTGCTAGGTGCATTGCATAAACCAAATGGAATTACAAGATATTCATTTAGGCCAAATCTTGTTTTAAAGGTATTTTTCCACTTATCTCCTTCTTTGATTTGGATTTGATTAAATGCATCTCTAAGATCAATTTTTAAAATATTGTTGCTCCAGAAAATTGGTCGCTGAGGTGGTCTGCATCAGGTAAGGGATACCTGTTTTTTATAGTGATATCATTAAGCTTCTGATAATTGACACATGGACGTTAACCTCCATCTTTCTTACTCACAAATAAAAGTGGTGATGAGCATGGGGATCGTGAAGCTCTGATAAAACCTTTGCTTAGCATGGTATCTATGTATTCTTGCAAAGCTTTTTGTTCCCGTTGATTACAGATGTAGATTGGGCCATGAGTAGGCTGTTTACCTGGAATTAAGTCTATTGCATGATTAAATAGGCTATGCTGGGGTAGTTGATTGGTCCTCTTTGCTGAAAACTGAAGCCCATTTCCTTAAGTACTTAGGAATAGTTGCTTTACAGGCCTCCAACTCTATAATTTGAGTATCAGAAAATAACAGCCCAGAGCATCTTGCTTTAATCAAAGGCAAAATTCCTTTTTCACATTAAAGCTAACAACAACGGCATGATTCTCATACTGGTACTGTAATTTTGTATGACATTTCCAGTTATATCCAAGTATTACTGGTTGAGTAGTTTCCTTAAGCACCCAGAACTCAACATCTGAGGTATAGGAACCAATATGAAGCCTAATGGGCTGATCAGAACGATAGGTGTTGATAATCTCCCCATTTCCAAGAGTTACATCAAGCGATTCAATTCCTTTTGGTCATTTTAAACTTTCTAGTAATTTCTCAGAGATGAAATTTCTAGATGCGCCTGTATCTATTAAAGCCTCTGTATATTATTTATATTCATCATGGCTTAGAGTTACATATAAAATAGGATAAGGCTGAACATTGTTCTTTAATGGAGATTTAGCAGAAACTGTTTTTACTGAGAATTCATTTGCATAGTGACCAGGCTTGTGGCAATTATAACATAGCTTTTCTTTGGTCCAACGTTGTTGATAGCTAGTTCTGATAAGTTTCTTTTCCTTATTTTTGTTTGAATTAGTAGGTGCTTCAATCATCAGATTTTTTGTGGTCTCAATTAAATCCTGAAGAGGCATAGTGATTGGATGATGTCTAACCAATTTTGTGTAAAAGTCATTTAAGCCTTGGAAAAAGAGAAGTGAACCCATCCCAGAATCTAAATCAGCTTTATGAAACGCATCAAATTTTTTTGTATAATCCTCCATAGCTTGATCTTCCTGTCTTAGCTTCAATAGAGCTATACATGCTTGTAATCTTGATCTGGCTAATGTTGCAGCAGCTAAAACTCGACATTTAAAAGACTCATAATCAGTGCATGGACTTTCATCTTCTTCAAGAGCCTTTATGAACCAACTAAGTGCATCCCCAGTGAGTTGGGAACCTATTGCCATCACTTTGCATGCATCATTGTGATAAGTGTTGGGGTAGATTTTGAATTGTGCACTTAATAAAGCCAGTCTTTCCACTATAGTTGAGAGTGTCAACTTTTCAGGAAAGTTTACTGTGGATCTAAAGGGAATAGTATGATTAGCTACTTTCACAGTCTGCACTTGACTGGGTCTTTCTGAGCTCCTTGTTAGATTATCTGATTGAGACTCAGAAAAATTTAAGCGCGCCTTAATTTTACTATAGGCCTTTAACAATATATACAGTTATTGCGCCTAGTAGCATAAGGAAAAGGTGGTAATATTTTGCTTGGTTGGCAGTCAATTTGTCAGGGACTGGAATATCTTTAGCCCAGTCTGGCATAGCAACTCGTGAACTTGCCATGCCTGAGCTAAGAGTCCAGTATAACAAGGGAAGGATGCGAATGAAAAATATAATAGCTGTGAATAAAGGTCTGTTAGGCCCTAGTATAGGTTGTAGAGCTTCAGCTAGACCAACCCCTGTTAGGGCCAAGATAAAAGTGACAGTGGGTAATTGTGAAATTGAATTAGAGGAAATATTTGGGTTTTCAGAGTTGTTTAATTGATATAGACTTGATAATAAAGATCCTTCTACTTTACTAAGGATCAAAATCAGGTAAATCAAATAAGTATTTAGAGGCATCTTAACTTTATTGACTGCAAGAAATGATTTGAGAAATATTCAGCTTATATTCACTTTTCAGACTAATTGAACTAGCTTTAGGGCTTACTTAATTCTTATCTAGCGTTAGATTCTTTAGGTTCTTTCTGTCTTAGATAACCAAAGCTTAGACTAGTAGTCAACTGCCTAGTTAGGACTACTAAGACCTGGCCCCAGGTGTTCTGATGTTTGATTTGGATTCAATAGGCTTGAATCAACTCATCTAACTCGTTATTCATCTGCTATGTGATTTTGCTATCATCTTTGATTGTTTAAGCTGATTACATATATCATATAGTCTATCAGAAGAACTGATATATCAGGGATATCTTTCATTTCAGGCTTTGCCCTGACATGGGTGTCCTCCATATAATACTTTAAACGAAGACATCCTGGTTGATGAATGGTAGGAGATATTGTAAGTAAATACTGCCAAACTTAATAACTACTCCATTTGGATGGTTTGGCTGATTTTAATTTCTGGATAATGTTCACCAACGTCCCATTTTTGTGCTCAACAGTCCTATTAGTTTCAAGATAATTGTTGGGATTTTTGCCCATATTCCCAGCCTGCTAGATTACCTGGTGTCGCTAGGGGAAAATTCCTTAAGGCGAAGTGAATTAGATATTGGGTAGCCCAAGTTTCAGAGAACTATGTTTGGGGGATTTTAAGATATTCACCTGGTCATATCCATTGGGGATCAATCCAGATGAATACCTAAGATCTCATTGGGTGGAGTGGCTGACGGAATAGGGGCATCTGATAGTGATTAACTATCAGGTGTACCAATTGGAATTGGCTAGGTTTCATCACCAACTGATTGGGAATGAATAGTGAGTTGCAAGGTGAGTGATGCCACCTGCAACTAGCGAATTGATTGGTTGGTGAAGTGACCTGCCATAATAGGTAAAAAGTCCCATTACCTAAGCAGGTCGCTAGCCAATTATGGTTGGTTCACTTGGATCAAGAGAAAAACGTTTGGGACACGTTTTCTGACTCTTTCTGTTTGAGGTCTTGAGGTCTTGAGGATGTTTAATGATGGAATCCTAGCCAAGATGGGAAAAATTATTGCTGCTGAGACGAGGAATGGTGATATAATGGCAACGGTTGCTGTTTTATCAAAGAGGTGTCAACCAAGAGTTAGACAGCCAAATTCCCTACTATTTAATTTCCTAGGATTCACTATAATAAAAAAGCTGTATTACCAGTAGAAAAAGTATTATTAGTTTTTAGTAATATTGTTAATTTGGTGTATAGTTAGACTATCAGCTTCCATTATGACGTTTCATCTCAAGGATATTATTTCAGAAGGCAATAATTGGAAGACTCTCAGAGAGAAGAGTAGAGATCTGAGTGTGGATCTAGAGATGAAGGGAACCACAATCTTGGATGGCTGTCAACTGTGTGTTGGGTCAAAAGAGGCTGTCACCGGGGTATCTGGAAAAAGATTGGGTGGACAGGAATATAGGGAATGAATCCCTACGAGTAAAATTATAGAGTATTTAATTGGAAGTACTGGCCGAAGCGTTGGGCCTAATAATAGTTCAAACTCAACTATGGATAATATTCTCTATACGAGCATCAGATAATACATTCTATACAACGCAAAGTCACGAGGAAATCAAACCTGTGCAGTAAAAATGTTACTGGGTTGACAACCATTAATCAACCCTAAGTAAATTTTTACAAGTTGGTGCTCACTACAGGGGTAGTCAAGTAAAGAATCTATTAATAATGTTGTATAAAGAAGAAATGCGCAAGTTGTGGACCAAGATTGCCACTGTGAATCAGAATGCCTTAAACTTAGCAGACCATTAGGATTTTGTGGCCTTGGAAGAGCGAGTCACCAAGGTGGAGGAAGGAGTAGAAAATTTAGCCAACTTTGGGAATGATTCACTTGGCAAAGTAAACTCATTGAAGAGGAAAGAAGGAGACCTTGTTCAAGAGGTCCTATTCCTGAAAATAGAGCGTGAAGCAGATTGCATTCATTTAAGAAAGTTTGGTGCAGATATCGAGAAATTGATAAAAGAAGTAGAGGACTTAAAAAGCCCACAGATGTGCATGTGAGCCCAATATGGCTAGTGATGCCAAAGAGAGAAGTCCTCGAACAATACTTGGGAAGTTGAATACCCTGAGAAATATGCCGCCCATCTTTAATGCCATTTTGGAGATGATGCCTAAAGTCACTCCACAAGTTAGCTGAGTAGCTGAACTGAGAGAATCGGCCCAAAATGACTCAGAGGAATTTAGAGCAACACTGAAATTGGCAACATTTCATTGGGATAACGCCTCAGCGTTTTTCCAACTGTTTGACATGACTATGAATAGATATGGGGATCATCAAAAGGCTTTGATGGTCATGAACTGCTTGGACACCGACTGCCAGAACCTAGTGTTACCCCACTTGGAGGGGGACAGATGGTCATATGCTGAGGCTAAGGCGGCCATTATGAAGGAGTTTGGGAGTCCAACCTACATGTAAAGATGCAAGCAAGAATTTATGGGAAATCAATTCCATAAAGATGAGTCTCTTGCTAGCTTCTCAGATCAATATTACTGGGAGTTACAGATCCTGGCTGGAGCGAAAGTGTTAGATGAATTTTGAAGCTAGAATCGCTTTGCAAGCGGCCCTTTGGCCCCTATCGCAATTTGCATCAAATGATGTCTTCTGTATTCGCAATGGAGATAACTAACTTGCAAATGGTAGAATACCTGAAGATTTTGGGAGTGACGTTTGATGCCCTGAATAGAAGCTTCAAATCTAATCTGGTCCAAAATCTGAATCCCATGAAGGGAAACAAAGGAGCTAAAGAGATGACCAATAAAACTTTGCCAGGGAATAAGCCCAAAGAATTCAGATGGTTAAACAAGAAGGAAAAGGTCTGCTATCAATGTGGCAGTAAAGGACATTTTGCCGTGCACTGTAAGAAGCTGAAGGATCATATTAACGTGGTCCAGGACAAGGAGACAGCAGCCGCCAAAGATTCAGGAAAAGGGCCCACTGCCTAGACAAGGAACAGTATAGAGCGGTGGAGAAACATGTTCATCCCAATACCATGAATGAAGAGGCCCAGGACTCCTTCAATGAGTTACGCTGGTATTTGATAAATTCGCCAATTCTGAAATATCCAAATTTCGATCTGGAGTTTATCATTCAAACCAATGCTTCATTAACAGCAATCAGCGCTATACTGAGCCAAGTAGACGAACTTGGGGACGAGCATCCCATGGCATATGTGAGCTAGACACTCTCAGCCACTGAGAGGAACTACACCATGACTGAGCGTGAATGCCTTGTGGTCATTTATACATGTAAGCAGTTTCAGGTGTACATCCACAGAACGCACTTTAAGATGGTGACAGACCACTCTTTGCTGTGTTGGCTGCACAATCTAAGAGAACTGGAAGGACAAATGGCCCAATGGGCACTTAAGATTCAGGCTTACAATTATGAGATAGTCCACCAAGCAGGGGCTTCTCACCAGAACGCGGATGGCTTATTGCAGTTACCAATGGTCCAGTTGGTATACCCGCAGGCAGATGAGCTATTCCAGAGAATGGTCAAAGGAAGAATTGAGGACGAGCCTCAAGAAATCTAAGGTGCGCTTCAAAAAAGTGATGGAAAACATCAAGACTATGGATGGACAAGTATTTAAGATGATCAATGGGAAGCAGCTATTATTCTCAAAACTGTCAGAAAGAGCAGCAATAGTACAAGCAGCTCAAAAGGTTGTCAGGAATGGAGGCCTGAGAAAAACAACTGACCATATTTGCCAGTATTATTGGGAATAGATTAACTACGATGTTGCAGATCATCTGGCTTGTTGCATGGAGTGCCAGCTTCATAAACCACACAAGAATACAACTGGATACTGATTGGTCTGAACTGGATTTTCCTGGCATACGGTGTCCATCAACATGATGGGACCGCTGGCGATGAGCACAGGGGGAGTCAAGTACATCATAGTAGCCATCAACCATCTGATGAGATGGGTTGAAACAAAAGCCCTAACCAGAGTTGACGCTACCAGTACTGCAAGATTCATCCTGGATCAACTAGTATACCAGCATGGATGTCTGCAAGTCCTACTGAGTGACAATGGGACCAACTTCACATCTCATGTGATCCCAAGGCTAAACAAAATAATGGGGATCCAAGGAGTTGTGTCAGTACCATAACGGCCAGAGACAAATAGACAGGTAGAATGGGTCAATGAGATGCTGGCTGCGATGCTGAGGAAGATAGTCACAGGGAGAACTTCCACATAGGGAATGTACCTGAGTTCAGTGACATTTGCCTATAACATTAGTCATCACACGGCGATGGGGAAGACGCCATTTGAATTACTATATGAAAGAAAGGCCGCGTTGCCGCTGATATTATATTTGGTAGTGGAACCTATGTCAGGGATAAGTACCAAGCAATACTTGAGCTGACTGATGAGTATCCTGATCAATATGCAATTGCAAGCATTTGATACAACCTTGAAGAAAAGGATACAAACAAAATTGACAGAAGACAACAACTGACCGGCATTAGAAGAATATCAAATAGGGGATTTGACACCTATTGCAATATGCATAGTTTTGGATGAAGAAACAAATTGGATGCATTGTGGTCAGGTCCATTCAAGTAATTGCCAAGACAGTGACCAATGCTCACTCAATCAAGAATCTCTTGGATGTAAGAATTGTAAATTGAATCCACTCTAAATATCTAAAACGTTGGATTGTGGAAAAAAATAAAAGAGTTCCTAAAGGAATGATGAACCATTAAGTTAGTCATGTCCTGATGATTAGGTCAAGTCCAAAAAAGGACCTCTGAACCATGGAAAACTGGTAGGTTTAAGTACCCAGGACCCAGTTTGCAGGAAAAGATGGACCGCTGAACCAAAACAAGGTCAAGTCCCATAGTAAAAAAGAAGAATAAAGATAAAAAATCAATAAAAATATGGGTAAAAAGAGAGATATTTTAAAATGCATATATAAAAAAGCTAATGAACTTTCAAATTTTCTTTTATTTTTATTGGTCATCCTCAGTATGGGGATGATTCTGCCTATGTCACCTCTGGGGGAGGGAGGATGGATTGCGGTAGGAAGAAACAGCCCATCAAAATCAATATGTGATTGGACACTTGCAAGGGTGAGACCTACACGAAACCACGTTCATCGAGCAGATGTAAAGCCCTGAGAAAACGCGACTAGGGGAAGGAAAATTGAAATTTTGGAAGATTCCAATCATAAAAACCCCAGAGCGGGGAGGAAAACAGCAATAAAGAAAGAGAAAACAGCGAATAACTCTGAGTAATCCTGATATAGCACTGGAGTCAGAAGATTTGTCTTGAGCGCCTGCCAACTGGCTTCATCAAGGACAGTGGACATGTGGGCCAGCAGCGAAGAAGGAATACTCTATAGGGGTTGCTGAATCATGCCCCCAATTAACGCCATCAGTGGAAGATACCAATGGGAAACTCTGGAGAAGAGATTTTTGTGCAGAGAGCAAATTGCATCCTGCAAACGGCAACTATGGTCTTCATGGAAGCTAAAGCTGAATGACCGGTGGAAGACAGGTGAGGCTGGAAGCTTCATCAACCAACTTTGAAGAACTTGTCCAGCAAAGCGAAGAGCATAAGCGACAGTATCTTGATTCAGAAGGTTATCCAGATCAGAGGGATTCAGCGCTAATGTCAAAGCCTTGGTAACTTGGGCCCAGAGTTCAGTGTAGGGGAGCTTGAAGTGTATGCTGTTCCTGATTGAGAGCTCAGAAACCAGTACAGCGGGTTTGTAAAATTGACTGAGTTGGAAGAGGAACTCAGGGAGCAAGTCCAACCCAGCCAAGAATGAATGATCCAGAGTGACCAGCATGATCTCCGGAGCATTGACAATAATCTTCAGGGCATCAGTAAAAGGAGCTGAATCCAGGAGGGTTTCAAAGTCCAACTCTGGAATTGACTGCAAAGGAAAAGTCAGACGAGAGTTGTTCAAAACAATGGCCAGCCTGGTTTTAGAGGGGTCAGTTACCATTTCCAGTAATTCAATGGAAGGACTAGCCGCTTGCACCAGAATAGGCATATAAATCCTGGAAGGACCATAGAAGAGGTTCCATTGAGCATCCTGACTCATCTGCTGGAAAAGACGGAGGTCTGGATCAGACAGACTGGTGAGGAGCTGCTGGTAGCAAGATTCAGAAATATGACATATGAGCTGGACGAGAGGGGGGATATCAGACTTATATAGAAGTTGATATTATGCACTCTATAATCCATTAGGCTCCAATTTCGGGAAAACTAATCTTAAAATTAATGAAATAAGCTTTCCAAGGGAAGAAATAAGAATGACTTACAGCCAAGAGGTTATGAGCAAAATAATGAGGGAAAATAGAAATAAGTATTCTTAATGAAGCCATGAAATGAACATCAATGGCAAGAGTCTCCTGTCTAGGATGAGGAGAAAATCATAAAATCAAGGACGCCAAACCAAGAATCCTGAATATGACAGCGGATCATATACCCTGATGGGGTGAAAACCAGATCCTAGGACTAATATCATCACTAGTAAATCGATCAGCCCAGCATGACAGAAGGTTGTGGGGACCGCGCTCTTAGATGGCAGTAGAGAGGAGGAAGAGGAAGAGATCCACATGCTAAAGGTCGTCCCAAGCAGCATTGAGTATTGATGAGTGTACTCCGCTTGTCCTATGAAGTATTTGATCAGGTGTCCAAAGTGGTGTTCTCATGCCCCGTCCTTTTCTCGCTGGAAATCTAGGTAAGAGGGGGATGTGTTGGGATCTTTGCCCATGTTCCCATCCTGCTAGATTACCTGGTGTCGCTAGGGGAAAATCCCTAAGGCAAAGTGAATCAGAAATTGGTTGGCCCGAGTTTTGGAGGAACTACTTTTGGGGGATTTTGGGATATTCACCTGGTCATATCCATCAGGGATTGATAAGGATGAATACCTAAGATCTCATCAGGCGGAGTGACCAATGGAATAGGGGCATCTAATAGTGATTAACTATCAGGTGTACTGATTGGGATTAGTAAGGTTTCATCACCAACTGATTGGGAATGAATAGTGAGTTGCAAGGCGAGTGATGCCACCTGCAACTAGTGAATTGATTGGTTGGTGAAGTGACCTGCCATAATGGGTAAAAAGTCCCATTACCTAAGCAGGTCACTAGCCAATTATGGTTAGTTCACTTAGATTGAAAGAAAAACGTTAGGGACACGTTTTATGATTCTTTCTGTTTGAGGTCTTGAGGATGTTTAATGATGGAATCCTAGCCAAGATGGGAAAAATTATTGCTGCTGAGACGAGGAAGGGTGATATAATGGCAACGGCTGCTGTTCCATCAAAGAGGTGTCAACCAAGAGTTAGACAGCCAAATTCCCTACTATATAATTCTCTAGTATTTACTAAAATAAAAAAAGCTGTATTACCAATAGAAAAAGTATTATTAGTATTACTAGTAATATTGTTGATTTGGTGTATAATTAGACTATCAGCTTCCATTGTGACGTTCCATGTCAAGTATATTATTGCAGAAGGCAAAAATTGGAAGACTCTCAGAGAGAAGAGTAGAGATCTGAG
The DNA here is from genome assembly GCA_022478985.1 of Massospora cicadina. NCBI lineage: Eukaryota > Fungi > Entomophthoromycota > Entomophthoromycetes > Entomophthorales > Entomophthoraceae > Massospora > Massospora cicadina. Next base: position 102,947 of record JAKSZP010004209.1, on the reverse strand, counting down.
CGGGGATCTAGAGACAAAGGGAACCACAATCAGGAATAGCTGCTGACTGTGTGTTGGGTCAAAAGAGGCTGTCACCGGGGTATCTGAAAAAGATTGGGTGGACAGGAATATAGAGAACAAATCCCTATGAATACAACTTATAGAGTATTTAATTGAAAGTACTGGCCAAAGCGTTGGGCCAGATAATAGTTCAAAATCAACTACAGATAATAGTCTCCATACTATTATCAGAGAATACATTTTATACAACGCAAAGTCATGAGGAAATTGAACCTGTGCAGTAAAAAGGTTACTGGGTTGACAACCAATAATCAATCCTAAGTAAATTTTTACAATGATATGGGGCAGAAAGTACACCTTGTACTCCTTTTTTATAGTTGAGCTTGTCAAGGACATTGGCAGTAAAGTTGGTTCCATTATTGGTCAGAATAACCTGGGGACATCCATGTTTGTGGATGATGTTTTCAAAGACAAACTTGGTAATAGTTGCTGATCCAGCTTCCCAAATGGCTTTGGCCTTGGCCCATTTAGTCAAGTAGTCTGGCTACGATTATGTACTTGGCCTTCATCTTGCTTGTTGGAAGTTGGCCAACAACGTCAATAGATACAGTGTTCCAGGCAAATTTGGGCTAAAAAAGCTGGTAAGGTGTGCTTTTTCAGAACGGTTTTTCACCTTGGCACTCTGCACAGCATTCTAGAATTTCTTGGATGTCAAAATGCATCGACTCCCAATAGTAGAATTGCTTCAGATGCTCTTTCATTTTCTTGAATCCTCCATGCCCTATGGCCTTATGCGCCGCCATTATTAGGTCTGTTTGGGCTGAGGGTCTTTGAAAATACACTTTTGCCTTCAAAGATCTTTTTAATACGTCCAGTTTTTGATGGTTGTATTTTTCATAGATCTAGTAATATCTTTTGTATTAATTTGGGCTCATCTATATACTCTCCGCTGATCATTTTCTTAAACAACTCATTGGCATCCCAACTAAGTGTTTAATGGTGGGTAGTCAGGATAGGCAACCGGAATTTTGGTGTTTTTTCCCCAGCTCATGCTCAATGGTGTAGTCATAAGCTTGAAGCTTCAATGCCCAGCGGGCTTATGGGCCCTCAGGTTCTCTTAAGTTGTTTGACCATCTTAGGGAAGCATGTTAGATAACAACTTTTGAAATAAGTGCCATGAAGGTAGACTCAAAATTGCATGAAAGCATATACGACAGCTAAGCATTCTCATTCTGTCACCGTGGAGTTCTTTTATGAAATTTTAAGGTCTGACTAGCAAAAAAAACTGGATGTTCTTCACAATCTTCTCCAACTTGGGATAACACGGCCCCCACTGCTGTTCAGGATGGTTCAGTTTGGATGATAAATTTGCGATTAAAGTCTGGGTTTTAAAGAACAGGTGCACATAATAGGGCCAATCAGAGTTGGTCAAATGTATTCTGAAAAGCTGGAGTCCAACCAAATGGAACCTTATCTTTAAGTAGATAGAAAAGTGGCTCCCCAAGCTGTGCAGAATTGGTGATAAATTGGCAATAGTACCTGATCATGCCTAGAAATACTTGAATATTGCACTTGGATTTAAACCATTTCATTTTGGAGATGCCATCCATCCTAAAGGTTTGGGGCCAAAGACCCACTTTGTTAATTTTAAATCCAAGGTATTCCAGTTGGTCTTTGAAAAACTGACACTTTCTAGGCTTGATTTTTAAGTTTTTAGCAGCTAGCCTTCTGAAAACCTCCTCTATGTGTTCCAGGTGGTTGTCAAAAAGTGCGGCTGAAAACGTTGATATCATCAAGGTACACTAGTACAAATGACAACTTCAAATCTCCAAGGATTGTTTGCACTCATGTTGGAATGTAGCTGGGGCATTGCAGAGCCTTTGAGGCATTCTCGTCAGCTGGAATACGCCTTCTTGGGTTTAATTGCACATTTCTCACGCTCCTCTTTGAGAAGATCTATTTGCCAATATCCGCTGATAAGGTCCATTGCCAAGAAAAACTTCACGCCCCCTAGCTTATCCAAGGCATCTTCATTTATGGCAGAGGGTACGAGTCCTTCTTTGTGATGTTGTTCAACTTCCAATAATCAATGACTACTTGGTTGCTTTCATCCTTTTTCTTTGATATAAAAATTGGTGCTGCCTATGGATTTTTTAAGGTAATAACATGCCACAATCAAGGATTTCCTTAATCTCCTTGGATACAGCTTCTTATGATGATTTTGAGCGTCTAATCAGGCATACTCAAATTGGTTTATGATCTCCAGTATTGATTTTGTAGGTGACACCCTTAGCACATCCCTAGTCAAAATCATCTTGTGCATTATTTCCCAATATTTAGAGAATAACTCCTGAGCTTGGCCTTTCTCAGAGTTGGTCAGGTTGCTTAAATCAGCCATAGGGACAATATTATTTATGCTGAGTTGGTCCTTATCAAAAAGCCCTAATTCAACAAAAGTTCTGAACTCATGGAATGAGTGAATTTCCGTGGTAGGGAACAGATGCATAAATGCGATTGTTTAATATATTGCTTGATGGAAATGGGCTAATTTTGCAGGTTTTCACGTAAGAAATGTATTTCTTTTTTTTTTTAGTACCATTCATCGATGTGTAAGAAATGTATTTCTCCATGGCCAGAAATGATAATACCAGGGGCAATATTTGGTCCAAATCAAGATTTAGACCATGGTTGACATACTTCAACATAAAGTCATTCTGGGATATTAATTGTTAGTCCTGTTGGGACGATTACTTGTTCTCTAGATGGTATAGTGATGCTCTGATTAGATTGAAGTGGAAAGTAATTTGACTCATCAATATAGGTGAGTAGTGCCTTTATCTTTGACCACACTTTGACATACTCAATTGGGATGACTCCATCTTTGTAGTCCAGATTAATGAATAGGATGGGTTTCTTTTTCTCAATTGCCCTATCCCTGGTATAGTAAAGTGGAATAGCCTGGCTAAGAATGGTGAGAGTATCATCCTTATGATTGGTAACATCTCCATATCTCCTTAGGAAATCATTCCCAAATATTATATCATAGTTCATATTTGGTAATACTATAGCAGGTGCTGCTACTACAATAGATCCAATTATAAGAGGTAGGGTACTGTATGCGCCCAGAGATTTAATTGTATGTGCTCCAGCTGTTCAATATTCCTGGCATTAAGCAACATTGGGAGCAATTTTCAGCTTTTTAACCAACTTTGTGCTGACTATATTGATAGGAGCACCACTATCAACAATGGCCCAAACTTGTCCCTGTTTACTGTTATGTCCTCATAAGTACATTTGGAGTAGTTTTCAGAGGTATTTATTGTGTGAATACTGTGACTGTTGCTCAATTTTAGGTGTGATTTCAGGCTTGAGAAATTATCTGGGAAGTTATCTGCTAAGGTATTCATGGGAATAGCTACTTGAACGTTGTTAAGCTTAGGTGGGTCAGTTGAACATCTTGGTTGGAGATCTAAACCTTGATCAATAATCTGTTTTGCACAAGGTTTTGATACTTCTGCTCAAGATCTTTTAGATTTTTTAAGGGTTTAGTTGATTTTTCTGTGGCCCAAGTAGTGACCATCATGACATCTTTAGCCACAATATGGTTGAAGTTATCTTTGGCAACATCTTCAGCCCTAAAGGGCTCTCCAGAGTCAGGTAGAATGGTTTGAACATCGGTAAAGTTAGAGCATTCCGCCTCTACTCCATCTGCTCTTTTACCACCTCACTGTCACTGTTGATTTCTAGAGCAACGTTGACCCCAGGATTTTTGTTGGGCTGTCTGTAGCATTTGCTAGCAAAGTGCCCTTTTGTCCACAGTAGTGGCATGTAATCAGCCCTTATTGCTGTTTTTGCTCAAGTTTTTTGTTTGTAGTTTGTAAATTTTTCCCCTGGTCAGACATAGCTTGCTTTTTGGCCCAAAAAATCGGGATTTTTTCTGATCCTTGGCCTGATTAGGGGTATTGAAATTATGGGAACAGCTTCTTAAGTATCTGGTAAGTTCTTGGATTTCCAAGATTCCATTGAATGCAGGTACCATGAAATTGTGCAGTTCACAGAAGGGCATAACTGCATGTTCCATTGCAATCTTAGCATCAAACTTATCTATTGAGTTGCACCCCCGCAGAACTTGTGCCTCATGGAAAAGTATGTCTACAAAGTCCTTAATAGTCTCATTCTGTTTAAATTTTATATCAAGAAACTCTCTTTTTTGGGTTTCTAATTTCTCAAGCCCTCCAAACTGTTTTGTAACTGCAATTTTGGCATACATATAGGATCAATCATCACCCAAATAGGGCATAATGAGATCACAGCTATGGGTATCAAGTGAGTCAATTAGTGCTCATACTTTTGCATGATCTGATGTTCCCCTCATTGCTTTTTCAAATTGCTTGAGGAAAGAGTGAACGTTCCCATCCTCATCGAAAATTTGGTAAATTCAGTGGTTTGAAGTCATCTCACCCTGTTTTGGGCATAGGGGTTGTGCTTCTTCTTGAACGCCTTGATGTATCATTGCTCATAATTACCCTCTTTCCAATTGGGGAGTATCTGGAGTCAGGATGCTGCCAGGATTCTAGGTATAGAACGGATGTTTGAAATATTAGTTTCTGCATTGGTGTTAATTTATAATGATTCAGTTTCATGATATGGCTCTAAACTACTGGATTCTGATGCTTGAATTTGGCCCTTAGTTGTTTTCCCAAACTTTTTTTTGAACAAATGGGCAGAGTTTTTATCTATTTTCTTTTTTCAAAGCTTGGTGAGCATTGGCAGCTTTGTTTTTGAGGTTATCATGCTTTTCTTCGAATAAAGCTTGATTGGACGTTATTCTTTTAATTTCTTTGAACATACTATCTACTTGGGAATTTGCTGTTGATAATTGCATTCTGAGTTCTCAAATCTCCTGAGTAATTTCAGTATTTCTGACCTGCAATCTTGAAAAAACCGTCTGAATTTTTGAAAATTCCTTGTTGTTCAGGGCATCATCCTCATCCCTATTTGGAATGAATGGTTTTTCTGCATGAGCTCCCCCCACTGTGATAGGATTCCAGGAGTAGGAGCTACCAGCTTTAAAGCCTTGGTGGCTGGTAAAATAATCCAAGATTTTTACATCACTAGATTCCATCTCATTGTCACTTTTGCATCTGGCTTAATCTGCCAGGAACTGGTTATTTAAATCCATTTTGGAGAGTGTCACCAGTTTTGAGTGAGCACCAGTTTTAAAGTTCTGAGGATATCTTGCTTGATAATTAAAATCCTGCATGCCGAATAGGAAGATGTTCAGCCAATAAATCCTTAATTTTGCCAGTGGCTTACAGTACTCTGACTGTTCAGAAGCTCACTAGGCTTATTGAAATAGCCTCAACTCTTCTGGTTGATTTCAGGCTCAATATGTTCTTTCTAATTGGGAACAGCTTCCAAGGCAGGGATAGATACAAGATGGAAATTTGGTACTTTCAGCTTGTTGACACTTCTTTAAAGAAAAGATTAATATGCGAAAACTGGGAAAGAGATAAAATAAAATAAATTTTATTAGAAGGTATTTTAATAATCAGTCATCAGGCCAGGCACTGGTATTTATACCTCTAGGGCATCTCCTGGCCACATTTGAGCACTAAATTTTAACAGATATTTTACCACCTCAGTTTAACCCTTGAACTGATACCACTGAGTCTTAATCTTAGGTTATAGGCGGCAAAATACTCTCAAAATTGGGAAGATTTCAGGGACAAAATTGTGATAAAACATGCAAAATTATTCTAGGATCTTCTGGATTTGAGTTTCGTCATACTGCTGACAAAATTACACCTTCTGTGAAATTCTTGCATCAATTAAATTAGATGATGTACCCCTAATTGGGACATCAGCAGGCCTCTCTCTTGACAGCACTAGGTACTCCCTTTTGGATGGTCCAAGTGCAAGCGCTATCATTCTAATTATGCATATTGACATATATAATTCTCCCTAGGGAAGGAAATTGATTACATTATTGTTTTTCTGATTGTCCATGGGACTTTTAAAAATTTAACTTCAGGCCAGTCTTAAACGATTTTGTATACTGGATGTTTGATAGTGTTCCCAATATTTGGGACTAATTGCCAAAGTTTAATGCAGAGATAACTAGCCATAATGTGCGAGCATATTCAGTCTGAGCTTTTTAATAAAGTACTTAATTGAATTGAATTTGAGATATTCAGCCCAAGCTGTGTAATTGAAATAGGCTTTGAGGTGAGAGTTAAGATATTGCTCAAGCATTGGGAGGATAATTAGCCCGATCTGATGGTTGTCTAAAGCTTTATTTTTGAGTCAATACCAGAATCTGATACCAAGAAATCCAAACTTTGAGTTTAAACAACTTAAATACCCAATATTAACTTATTAAAGAGGTTCATTTCTTATCCCCCATGACACCAAATAAACTATTAAAAAACACAAATCTCTAGTTTTTAATATCTATTTATCTTTATTTTTTATCAAGTGGTTTCATCCCCTATCTGTTAGATTTTAGGCCTACAACACACCAGCAAGCTTAAAAAACTCTAAAATCCAACAGTTGTAGATTAAAACTAGAATTATGGAATAGGTAAGGGATTTTACTTTCACTTTAACTACAAAAAATACAAAAACTATAAAATTTTATTTATATAAGCTAATTTCAATATACAACCTAAACCCCCATATCTTGAGTTTAATAATTTGAATTAGAGAAAATTTTTAGTTCATTGATACCTACAAAAAAATTATTATATAAAATTACTTACTTTTTATATCTAACATCTGGTTTTTAAGTAATAAATATTTCTTATAAGCTATTTAATTTGTAAAATCATATTAAACATACTGTTTTCCCAAAAATAAAATCTTATTACACAAAATTTGATATATATATGCCTCTTGAGCATTAAGTTCTCAAGTAGGTAGGGTTTTAAAACTAAATTTCTAACCATAGATATATAAAAGTTTAAACCAATATAAAAAGATTTTTTTCTTAACTTCTAAATCACATAAGCTAGAGATTTAAGATTTAATATGGCAGTTGTAAATTATAGGCACCTACTAAAAAGCATATAGTAATCTAGATTTGTTTTCTATTCTATAGCCAGGTGGTGAGCATTTTTATTAATAATGTTTTATCTAGCAGTTTAGTTTTATTTAATTAATTCAATGGGTTTGATATGTTTTCTATGCAAGGGTAATTAGATTAACAGGGTATATCAGGCTACTAATATGCTGCAGGTTTAGTTCAAAACAGGTTCAAAAACTATACTGGCTAGGACAAAATATCATTTGCTCCCTTTTTAATTCATTATTTTTATCTAAAAAGATTGAATAGAAATATCATGATAAAAAAGATAGGGTAGTTGCCTAACAAGGTGAAACCTGTTTCTACTCTGGTGCAGGTTTGGCTTATAACAGGTTTAAAACCTATACTGGCTAAGACATAACTTAATTTACCGTTTTTTTTTGTTATCTCATATTAAAAAATTGAATAAAGCTTTGGAGATAAAAAATAAAAATGAAAATAGGGTGGTTGTCATGACTAATGACATAATTGAAGAAACCAATTATAAGGACAAAGATGCATATCAGGAGACCAATAAGGTGAAGTTGGCAGGCCTTTCTGACCTTCAGCATACCCTGGACCAACGCTGAATACAGGCAAAATATGCCAAGATTAGTCCTATCTAGGTGCGTGATGCTCAGCCTAGAATTACATACAGGGTGTTAAAACACACCAGCTAGATTCTTAATCCTTTGGTTCATTATGGTTGCTTGAGAAACAGGGTTTTGAAACCCAATTTAATTTTAATATTACCAAATTGGGTCAAGTCCAATTAAAATCCATAACTTGAATTAGTCAAATATGAGTTACAAAACCCTGGATAATGGTAACGTGCGCCTATTAGTTAATTTAAGCTTAGCACCACTTCTGATGATTAATAATTCACCCCATTGTATAAGTATGTTTCCTTGAGACTAACTTTTCTTATGATTGATTTTTATATTAAAAATCCCCCATTAGCTTTACGCTTTTTATGGTTCCTTGGGCAAACCTATGTGAAGATCTATTTGAGATGATCTCTAACAGCATTAGTCAGTAATTTTAAATAAATTTATCTACCATATCTGGTGCACCGCTGGGCCTCCCTGGTCCCCTCCAGATCAAAGCATTTAAGCACTCCTACACAGATCTTCACTTGGGTATGGACTCGCTTTTGGGGTCCAACCAAGTTTTGTTATTTATTTTCTATCTTCTGTATACCATGTTGTACACTCTTGACTTAAGTCCCTTTTGTTCTGGCATCCTCAGCTGTGCCCTGTTTACCATCTTGCTACCAACTAGTTCACTGGAAGTTGGCTGTGAATCCCAAACCACCTCTCTGGGATTGGGAGAGTTACAGACACTCTACTTACATTATTTGACCAACCACTTTATCTTACATGCACTAGAATTATCCATGTGGGGCTTTTGCTGAGTGTAAATTGGGTGTGCCTGTCATTTGTCAAAGCTTAATGGGGCTCACCACTGTTTTCACATTTGGCTGATAGTTAACATCTTGGCGTTATTCTTGCTACCTCCAATTGGGAAGTGCCCACTCTTCTTGCTCGTACCTGGTGGATTCAAATGTTTCATGAGCTGGATGTTGTGATTCCACAACTTTTCCCAAAAACATTATGATAATTTCGTTTAAAATGTTTCTTATAAGCACCACATTCAGATGGTGCAAGTGGGATCACTAAAGGGTCTGGTGGGATGGCCTTGTATAACCATGCACAGCCCTATATCAAAATTGGCATGGGTCATTCATGTTCCAAAACGCTTTTTATAACGCTTATTCCTTAGATAAAAATGAGCCACATATCATCTCTTATGGCTCTAATTTGAAACCATTTTCAGTATAGAAGGTCGCCCCAGAGAACCTGCGCTTGACATACCATGATCTGCAGAACACAGACGGTGGAAAAGGAGTTACTTTTATAATATAAAATTGTTTTCTTAATTGCTGAAGATATGGTGGTATATGTGGCCTCAGTAGTAAAAGTGCCAACTGTCCTTCCCAGTTCTATGATGCAAAAACCTATACTGTGGGTATTCTTATGCCTGATGAAGAATTTTCAGGTGAATTATTGGCGTTGTCCTCTTTAAATAAAGAACATTTGGAATATTTTTGTTGACTGCTACCCTTTTTTCCTTTAAGAAAAATCAGCACAAAATTTTTAGTAGATAAAGGAGCCTCTGAGTATCTTATTGACCAAGACCTGGACAACTACCTTGGGTTAAATTACTTGCCAGATGGTATGTTTAGGTGAGGGCTTCCCAAAATATTTTCACGCTGAAAGTTATGAGGATAGTGGATTTTGAGGTTGTAAAAGATCATTTGGCCAAACTTTTTCAAGACATCAAAAACCTCTTGTACCCCATCATTTTGAAGTGGTTTGGTGGCAAAAGTTTGACATCAGAATCAACTTGAAAGACAATATCTTGTCCTTAACTTTGAATATGGTCATAAGTTGTTGTGCCCTTGTCTGAGGCTAATCTCAAATCAAATTGCCCCAATGGCCCAAGGTCCATGCACTCAGCATTTATCAGTTGCTGAAGCCCTCTTTAGAGGTTCTCTTACCTTCCTGTTTGGAGGGGTTAGAATCTACATTTGATGCGGCTTCAGCTAATGTACTACCATCTCATTCAGAGTAAAATTGTGAGTTCATGCTCACCGTTGGTTTTGGTGCATATATCTTCCTCAATTTACCCTTTGACTGTGCAGGAGGAAGCGGCCTTAGATGTGTGTGTTAAGGAGCAGTTAGAAAAAAGTTCAATTTTTCAGCAAAACTCCCCAGTATGCTCCCCACTCCTCTGTGTGGAGAAGGTCAATGGTACCTTACGCCCATGTGTCAATTATAGAAATTTAATAACGTCACAGTACCAGACTTATATCCCAACCTCCTGGACTCACAGATTGCACGCTATTTTTAGAAGGTGAGAGTTTTTCTAACTTGATTGTTAAAATGAATTCAATAAGATCTTTATCAAGAAGGGCCAGTAGTAATAATTGCATTCCATACCAGAAAAGGAATTTCAATTTTGGGGTATGCACTTTAGGATTAAAAGTGCCCTATATCTTTCAACGCCGCATTTATGCAACTTTGGGAAATCTACTGGTGGTATATGCAATAAATTAAATGAATGATATTCTGGTGTTCTCCCCTGATAATGAGTCCCATACAGTACACCTTTGGCAGGTGATGGAGCATTTGAGGGCAGCTGACCTTGCGTTAAAAAGAATTAAATGTGAATTCTTAAAGTCCCAGGTCACTTTCCTGTGCAAACTTATGTTTGAACAAGAGCACATTATAGCTACAGACAAGGAGAAGGCAATTTGTGAGTGGCACACCCCAACTTTGGTTAAGAAATTTAAAAGTTTTATGTGAACATGAAGGTTTCTTAGAAATTCACACCAAATCTTTCCAAAGTGGCAGCGCTCTTGTATTAGGAAAGTGGGGCAAAAGTGCTACAGTGGTCCCCATCTTTGCAGGATGTTTATAAGCAGTAAAGTGCATCCTGCTATCCACGTCAGTCCTTTGCCATGTAGATCCCATAAAAGAGTTTATTGTGGCCACTGATGCCTCCAACTTTACCATAGTGACAGCCCTATTACAAGTAGGTGAAGATGGAATAGAGCATCCAGAGGGATAATTTTAGGAAGATATCCTTGCCTGAGTTAAACTATGTCATTTATAATAATAGTTATTAGCAGTGGCTGAGGCACTGACTTATTGGCGTCATCACTTGCATGGATCATTGCAACCTTTCTGAATATGTACAGACCACCGTGCCTTGCTGTATTACTGCACACCTCATGTCTTTGTCATGTTTACATGATCTTATTGGTGGCACCACCAGCAGGGACAAGGCTGAAGACAGGAGATCCAAAGGATCAAATTGCAGGACCTTCCTGACCTTAAGCACACCTTGAATCAATGCTGGGTACAAACTAGATATGACAGGTTGGTACAAATGAGGTGTCTAAATCCCATTCCATGTTTTGGCTCTCACTCTAAAATAACAAGTTTTATTTTGAATGATGACAGTTATATTCGATTAATCAGTGTACAGGGGTTGAAACCTGTTATATTTACAAAATAGTGTGCTTGGGTCAGGTTCAACTTAATTGATCACTTGAGTAAGGTCAGTTTCAAAGTATGTTACCCTTTTGGATGGAAGCGTGCACCTATTGGTGCACCAAGGCTTGGTACCACCTTTGCCAATCCACAATTTCCCTAAGTTAGCTTAATTATGTTTGCTCAATACCAACTTTTATCATTGGCTTTCTTTTTTAATAAACCCCATAGACTCTTTTACATTTTTTCATATGTTGACTTGGGCAAACCTGTGTGGACCTCTTTGAATTGTCTTGCAAAATGCTGGCTAATTAATTTACTTACAATTGTTACAGCCTCAGGTACACCGCTGTGCCTACCAGGTTCCCTCCAAACCAGGTCCCCTGTGCACTCTACCTCTGTAACAAACTTTGTCATTAACGGCCCTTTGGGGCACAGCCAAGTTCTGATAATGTCTCAATCTATTATAATTTTACAGAGCTAAACACCCTCGCCTTATGTCACTTCAGCTCAAGCACCCTCTTCTGGGCTATCTTTATTATAACTCTGAATACTAGTTCCCTTGCATTGGTCCTGTGCACCAAGCACCACCATACTGGGATTTGGAGAGTTATAGATACTCTCTTGACAGCCTTAACCCCACAGCAAACAGGCTGGCAAAAAACCCTTGCCCAATTTTTGTTCTCCTATGAGATACAAAGGGCAAGGAGAATGGTTTGGTGGATGGTTTGAGTCACAACCCTGCACTAGCTCACGATTCTAAGGAGGTAGAGGTGCATAGTTCCCATTGATGATTTTATCAGGTAAAATTGTGTCTTAACTTCACTCTCCCTTACCAATGGACCAGCGCTTGCTCCTCTGGAAAATGCAGAGGAATATGGTATGTTCAAAAAGGTAGTCCTTTCCCAGCATATCAGCCAAAATATAATTTTGTACTTGCTAAGAGCGCATTGAATCAGGAAGATATTACCAGGGGTTATCACCTGAAGGATGAGATGGTGTGGTTTAAGGGGCGCTTATGGGTTCCTGTCAGACCACTTCATTTGGGAATCATCTGGGACCGTCATGATGGAATCACCGTTGGTCATCCTGGGAAGTTGAAGACTCTAGAGCTAAATCACCGCACTTACAATTGGAAGGGGTTAGCTACACAGGTGGGCAGGTATTGTAAAGACTGCCTGGTCTGCAACCAAATGAAACTGAATTGCCAGCCACTAATGGGGCAGTTAGTATTAGTTCAAAAGGAATAAGGGCCTTGGAGTTCTCTATTGGTTGATTTTATTGTAGAATTGCCTGTATCAGATGTCTACAATGCCAAAATGATAGTGGTGGACCATTTAACAAAGTTCTGCCACTTTAGTACCTGCAGAACTGCAGTTACCACAGCTGAGATGGCTAAGCTCTTCACCAATCATGTGTTTGCTTTTCTCAGGGTCCACCAATAAATTATTAGTAATATGGACCTCAGTTTACCTACATCTTTTGTTAAGAGTTGTTTAAGACTCTTCAGATTTGCCTCTGTCATTCAGCTGCCTATCACCCCCAATCAGATGGGCAGACTGAATGAGTGAACCAATGATTCAAACAGTTCTTGCGGTATTACACTGCTGCAGATCTTTCAGATTGGGGTTTCCATCTCCCATGGCCCAATTCACTTATAAAAATGCCCATCATGCATTAATTGATTGCTTCCTCTTTTTCTTCAACTATGGCTTCAATCCCACCTTTAATATGGATCCCAGTTGTGGATCCAAGGTGGTTGTGGTGGTGGATTTTTCAAATATGATCAAGAAAGTACACCAGGGGTGAGCCAAACTTGAATGCAGCCATGCAAGCTTATAGGGAGAATGTGGATGGGAAGAGATGGGTAGGTCCCGCATACAAGTAAGGGGATCTCATGATGCTTAACACTAGAAACATCCCTATCAAGTAGCCATGCAAAAAGCTGGGACCAAAGAGGATTGGTCCTTACTGCTTGTCAGAAAGGTGTGCTACGCCTTGTACCACTTGGATCTTCCTTCATCATTATTATTCTTTGCCATCTTCCATGAAAGTAAGCTAATGTTGTTTGAAAGCCCCCACCAGGAACTCCAGAGTCTTATCTCATGGATGGGCACCAGAGTGGGAAGTGGAGGAGATTTTTGCCTTATTCTTAGTAAAAGAAGGCTTGAGTACCTAGTATTCTGGAAGGTTTTGATGCAGCAGAAAAGAGTTTGGTACCAGGCATGAATATACATATGCCCAAGACCTGATTGAAGTTTTCCACAAAAGTTTCTCCAGGCTGGACCACAGTTGAAGCAAAAACTCAGCTATGAAGTTGGCTTCATCCCACAAGAACTTTTTCTCTGGCAAAAGCCCCTAGAGGGGGTGGAGCCCCAAAAGAATGAGAGGATAATGTCATGGCTTAATAATATAATTGAGGGATCCAATTGTAAGCACAAAGCTGCACATCAGGAGGCAAAACCTTGAAGTTGGCAGGCCTCCTTGACCTTCAGCATACCCTGGGACAATGATGGTTATAGGCAAAATATGCTCAGGTTGGTCCTGGAAATGTGCGTGATGCTCAGCCTGACGTTACAGCCAGGGCGTTAAAATGCACCAGCTACATTCTTACTTACAACAGTTTATTATCATTTCTTGAGGAACAGGGTTTCAAACCCGATGAAAAATTTAATATTACCAAATTGGGTCAAATCCAATTACAATCCATAACTTGAGTTCAATCATTTTTGAGTTACAGGACCCAGGCTAATGGTAGCGTTCACCTATTGGTGCACTTAGACTTAGCACCACTTTTGATGATTAATAACTCACCTCCCATTGTTTAAGTATGTTTTCCTGAGACTAACTTTCCTCGTTTATTAACTTCTTAATAAAAATTTTCTATTAAATTACATTTTTAATATAGTTTCTTGGGCAATTTGTGTATAGAGCTCCTCAAGGAGGTCTCTAACAGCGTTGATAAGTTTATTTTAACTAAATTAACTACTGTATCTGGTGCACCGCTGGGCCACCCTGGTCCCCTCCAGATCAAAGCACCCAAGCACTCCTGCACAGATCTCTACTTGGATATGAACTTTCTTATTGCTATCCTAATTTCCCCCATGTTTTTATAATAAGCAAAATATAAAATTGAGGAGCTTTCTTTAGGTGTGATTTACACTTGATTAATGCAGCAAAAACTTCTTTTTCCATATGAATTATACTCAAACCTACCAGTGAATTAAGTCAATTACTTGTGTGCCAGCTCTCATTACTTTTGCTGAACTTCAGCTTTCTCAATATGTTGATACAATGACACTGCAGGACTTATATGAAAAAACCCCAAAATATACCTCCTTATGCCACATGCCACTGATGCCCCAACTCTTATGCTATCTATCATGATCTGCCAGCTAAAGTGGGTGTTGTACAAAAGTTTCCTTAAAGATTTCTCACCTTCTGATATGGCTTTCTAGGCTGATAACTTAGGGGATTTATAAAGAATTTATTTATTATGATAATCCTTTTGTTTGGCTCATTTGCAAATAAAGATGCGTGGTGGCTCCCCCTTTTGAGTTGGGCACCACTAGTGCTAAAAAAGATATGGACTCCTCTTTAGGGTCCAACCAAGTTTTGGTATTTATTTGCTATCTTCAACTGTATACCGCATTAGACACCCTTGCCCTAGGTCCCTTTTGTTCTGGCATCCTCATCGGTGCCCTATTTTCCACCTTGCTAATGACTAGTTCCCTGGCGTTGTGGTTGTTTAGCATGCACCACCTTTCTGAGAAATGAGAGAGTTACAGACACTCATTATAGTTGTTGCCTGTTGGACATTTACCTTTGCAGACTAGAAATCAGAATGCTGTAGGTCAAGTTCTTCCAAAAAAGGAAAATGTCAGCCATTTGCGATATTCTGATGCTGTTAAGAGTTCATTTAATTGTTATAAAAATGCAAAAATTGATGAAACTGGCCAAAAGTCCCTGGCCAGTTCTTGGTGGAACCCCATTACTCAGGGAATCACCAGTTTAAAACCTGTATGGGCATTAGTAAAATCTGCAGGTCAGACTTCTCTGACCGCACCACAGACCTTGGGGGAATCATCAGAAGGCACTCCCTGACCCCAATGAAGTCCTTCAATGCAACTGTGCGGGGACCCCCCCCTTTTATAGGCTTGGTGGGGGTCCCCCAAGGTGCAAAGGAATTTCTCAGGTGGTGATTGGCTCAAGTTTATAAATATGTTACCTCATGGGTATGTTTGGGCCAATCAGAATTCCTCTTCCTTTGCTCCGCTGCCCTGATGCAAGTTCTTGAATTATGATACGTTATTCCTGCATATTTCCTAATTTGGACTCATGCAGACTATTCTGAATATATCCCTAAATTCCCCTTGACCTTCAAATTTACTTTACTAGAAAATTGGAGGTTGAGGGTGTCATTTTTATTCTTTATTGCGCACTTAATATAAACCTTAAAAAATTTCAATTTTATTAGCACTTTTATTTAAATATTTATTTTATTAAATATATTTGTGGAAACCAGCTGGCGGAAGCACCAGCAAGCATAATTAGGTTGGTTTCCCACATTGCCTAACAGGGTGGAACCTGTTACCAATCTGATGCAGGTTTGATTTATAACAGGTTCAAAACTTTTACCAAGATGAAACATGGCTTCCTCCCATCTCCTTAGAAATATTATATTATTTTTTAAAGATTTATAATAAATATGGATTTGGGGTAAAAGTAGATAGGGTAGTTGTTTATCAATTATTTTTACTACCACTAATAATTTATTTATGTTTAGTTTTCTATGTGATTACAGTAATTTTGTTAATTTATAGGTTTATGGTTTTGGATAAGCAGTTAATGGTTAACCCACTTAAGAAAAACGCATTCTCTGACTGAATTACTGTGTAAGGCTGAAGGAACATCCCCTCTGTTTGGACCTGGTAGCATTTCTTTTTTTTTTTAACTCTAGTAATGCTCAACCCAAATGGGGAGCTGCCACGCATCAACTAGGTAGCATTTCCATTTCCATCAAAAAGGGCCTGAAAAAGCCAGCTGCCCTTTTTGCCACACAGGGTGACCTCGCCCATGTGGTGGATAAGCAATGGGTAACAGCCTACCCTTTAAGGATCCTGCCACAAGTTCCCATATTAACATTGAATGAATTAATACAACAAATCAAGGGACTTTTTTCCAGGATTTTGGATAGCCAGCATTATTTTGGGATGGAAGGATTAAACAAAATTGAGAACAATGAACCTTTGGCATCAAAACCTGAGAGCCCCAAACCCATGGCAACAAAGCCCAATGGGCACATAATTTCAAAATAACAGAGTATCAAGTGTAGAATTGTTGGTAAAAGTTGATGGCCATCAGACCATTAGAAAATGCTGGCACCAGTTTGAAACCCTCCCCAGTAGTATCAAAAACTACCATTTAACTGTTCTCATCAGGTCCAATGGATGCCAGAGTGTAAGTCACAGGGAACGTTCCTTGGCTCTTGATCAGGCCATCTTCCCATTCCCAAATAAAAAGATACTGAAGAGGATGGCGGTACCCTTCATTACTCAGGGTGATCTTGCTCACGTAGTAGATGAGCGATGGGTAACAGCTCTCCCACTTTGGATCCCACCCCTGGTACCCACACTCACCTCAGAAGAACTGTTGTGGGGAATTAGCAAAATCTGCGCTGAGATTGCCAAATTGAAATTGGTCAGTTCTAATTTGAGTGGCAATCTGGCCAATGGCTGAATTTAAAATGGCTGTAAAGGCATGAAGAATGAGATATTGGCTGGATCGCCTGACAACCCAATTCAATCAATAAGCCAGTAGAACAAACATCAGGCATCATCGATGAGGTTTCAAAGCCCTTTGTTGGTAATTTGAACGTTGCAGCCAATGTGTTGCCATTGACCAAATGGACGGCTCAGCAACTGAGCGCAGGTGGGTTAGGCATCCTGAACCTGTTTCCAACCAAATGGACCCATCCCTATATGGGGTGGCCTTGGGGGATTCCCATCACCCATCAGGCCAAATGCCCTTGTGCCAACCATCAAAAATGTAGCTGAGCCCCAGTTCAGATGTTTGAGGTCGAACTGACAGAGACTCAGCCCACTGCCAAATTTTGTGATGTCAGTTCTCAAGGAACAAACCCATCCATTCCCAAACAATTCGCTGGTTAGGTCAAAATTGCGGGACCCAATCCCATATTGTCACTACCCCAATTGACCACTAATTAATCAGTTGCACAAGCACTGAGAAAATTGTTGGTCAATTTTCTTACTTTTTCTAAAATAAAATTTTACCAAAAGAAAAAAAACTAAAGTTATTTATTTTCTTTTGACCGCATCCCTGATGGCATTCCCCTGGTGGCCCATCAGTCCATTCACCGGATGGGTTCTACCAGTATTCTTGGTCACTATGACCCCCTCCATAAAACTTTTCTCTCTCATTGCAATCACTTTTGCAACTTATTCAATTCAAGTCTGATTCTAGTTTGATAATCTCACAGAGGAGATTAGTCTGTGCCCATGTCAGGGAGCAGTTGGGCAAGTAAGGTAAGAGGAGTAGGTGGTAGGTCTGCAGCCTCAAATGTTCAAAAACGCCCTGGAGAAACTGGCGGAATAGAAAAAAATATTAAAAAACTGGCAGTCACTATTTCCACGGAAATCCTCGCTTGGCAAGCACGATGCAACCAGTACATCAACACGCTGCACTCCCAACCACTCTCATTGGTGGAATACAGAGTCCGTGTGTTTCTGGACATCCAACAAACAGCTCTATGGGAAAAATTTTATGGGGATATGCACACTTTTTTTCTGACTGCGGTGTATGTTGCACCTCACTCCATGTCACTTGGTTGGCTGGACCTCGGTTTCAAAAACAAGGAGGCAGCAGACAAAGCTGCTGTGGTGCGCGTAGTGATTGACCTCCCTGAAGGACAACAGGTCATCAAAACCAAATGCACCAGATGGACAAAATCAAACCAAATTTTCCTCATGTTTGACTTTTTGCCTACTACGGTAAAAAGTGCCATTTTGGAGCAACACCTGAAAGATGGTCTCACCATTTATGGCGAAATACAATCTTTTGAGATGCAACACTTTACACTGATGCCACACCTGTGCACTGGCAAAGCCATCGCAGTTCTAACCCCAACTGAGGAGATTGTGAAGGACCTAACCCAGATCTCGCACTCCACATATATCAATATTGAAGGGCATACCACCCACCCTTTCTAGTAACTGTGGACAGCGCGCCCCCCATCTGCACCCACTGTGACGCGTTTGGCCATAAGGCACATGCATGCCCCACCAAGGAGGGCGTCACATTCCAAGAGCACCCCTCAGCGACCATGGCCAGCAGAGAGGTGCACTATGAACCAACCGCAAGCACCAAAGAGGCTTTCCCATGGGGAGCACAAGGCTGCTACCTAATGGTAAAACCTATTTCCCCACAAGAGTGGAAGAAGGCCAAGCAGGCCCGCAGGGCTGCGGCCAAGGAAGCGGCCAAAGTCACCACTGCTATCCCACACTCTCAACGCCAGGAGGACATCAAAACCTTTGTGGCAGAAGCAACTTGGGAATCCATCAACCAATCAGATTGGGAAGCCCATGCCAATTGGGCCACCCAATCTGAGGATCCGATGGGCGACTCAATTTCACCTGATCTTTATAACCAAGCTCCGGTCAAAACTGACTTGGTCTCCAACCTATCTGGAAAAAAATTTTAACCTGCTTGATGGTGCACCAAACTCATCTGCACCGCAAAAAATTCATCCAACATTGGGGAAACAAAAAGCAAAGGCAAAAACCAATGCGAACCTTTCTGCTAAAATCAACAAAACTACCAATAGTGTTGCTGCAAACACCTGCGCCACCGTGAAGGCCCATGGGGATCTAGAGGAGGCTAGTGGGACCAGGTGCCCACCCCCTCACACCTAAGGTGTGATGGGGGAAACCTTCACTTTAGGGATGTTGAATATTGCCAGACTCAAGGCCTCACCATCCCAGGCTAGGAAACTGAGTTTTTTACAAAAAAAATTTACCCATTGATATCCTGGCCATCCAGGAGTCCCACTGTCCGCGAGGTTCTGAGGATGCTTGGAAAACCATGCTCCTCCCATCCCTATCCTTTTGGTCAGAGCACTGTGGGGTGCTAGTTCAGAAAAACAATTTTTTCAAATTTTTATCGTCAGAATCCTTCCTCAATAGCTGAGTCCTCATTGTCACTTCCTCATAGGCTGACGTGGCACATGCTATCATCAACATCTACACCCCAAACTGTGCATGAGAATGTCAGGAATTTTTCTTGTTGGTCAAATCACTTCCGTTACCCCCAGACCCTTTCATAGTCAGCAATATGAACTGTTGGCTAAACACACCAATGGACCGTTGGCCTTCCTCCTCCCACACACCCCAGGGTCACGTAGATCTTCACATTCTAAAGGCCACCCTTGGGTTAATGGATGTGCTGCCACAGCGAGCCCCGCTGCTTGAAAACATGATGTGACCCCATGTCCACAACAGCCAATTAAGGTCCATGACCCCCATAGACCTTATCCTTATGCTGGCGAAATTCCAACCCCACATTTCCCACTTCAAAACAACAAATAAAATTCTCTGACTACTGGCTGGTCTCGATAACCACCACCTACCTTTCACAGTGGCTAAGGCCCCACATTGGTGCAAACTCCACCCTCCAAAACTTGTGTCGCCAGGATTTTCTACTTGGGTGGAATCAGCAACTTTGGGAAAAGAGTTTGTTACACTGTTTTGCGCGGACCCCATCTCCACATGGGCAGC
The DNA here is from genome assembly GCA_022478985.1 of Massospora cicadina. Taxonomy (NCBI): domain Eukaryota; kingdom Fungi; phylum Entomophthoromycota; class Entomophthoromycetes; order Entomophthorales; family Entomophthoraceae; genus Massospora; species Massospora cicadina. The sequence goes on along the minus strand of JAKSZP010004209.1, from coordinate 83,034 downwards.
CTTCAAAGAGGATACCATCCGCCACTCTCACCACCTCTCCTCCCAACGCTCATGAGCCACATTGGCCGTCATCTTGCGCGCTCTGGCAGAGTTGGCACACCTGGAGTCCAACATCCCAGCCACATGATACAGCCCTGCATGGGGCCAGAAGTGGGCGGAGGCAGCCGCCCACCTCAACGCGCTTGAAAGGCAACACAAACATCAGGTTTGTGTTCAGTACAGGGCCAAACGCATTACAGAGGGCGACAAGTGCACCACATATTTTTTTAAAAAATTTCGCACCATGCCAGAGCATGGCCTGCACACAGGTGCAAAGATCGGATGATTCCATCGCAGATATGCCAGCTGAAGTGGCAATTGAAACACAAAAGTATTACTCCAAGTTATACCGATCCAATTAAATTCAGCTGGCCAAAGTGGCGGATTTTTTAATTGAACCCATATCTGCACCATTTCCTGATACCCGGAAATAATGAATTTGATTACTCCAAACGAATTATGGACAGCCATCCGCGGTGCACCAAACTGGAAATGCCCAGGCCCAGATGGCATTCCATATGAGTTCTATAAAAAGTACTTCAAATATATCCCCACTACTGCTTGCCTCACTTAACCAGAGCCTTCTGGAAACGCGCCTCCTACCAGGAGGACAAGAGGCCTTCACCGTCACACTATTCAAGAAAGGGGACAAGCTAGACTTAGCCAACTGGCGCCCCATTTCTTTAACTAACACGGATACAAAAATTTTAACTAAAATCATGGCTAACCATTTAGGGATTGTAGCATCTGCCACCATCTCCCCAGAACAATTCGGTTTTATACCCAGAAGGTCGATTTGGGACAACGTGCACTCTGTGGCTAATGCATTCCAGTCCACAGCCTCTGGGGCACTTGTATTCTTGGACCAACAGAAGGCCAATGATAGAGTAAACTGGGAATACCTCAGGGCCTGCCTCCATTAATTCTGCTTACCCCTCGCTTCATCAACTGGGTGATGCTGCTCACAGAATCTGCAACAATGGCAGTACGTGGCCCTGGCTTCCTAATGGAAGTAGTCCGCCCTCAAAATGGGCTTGCGACAAGGGGACCCCATAGCCCACTCTTATACAACTTCAGCCTTGACCCACTACTGCGAAACGTGAATGCCCAACTCACTGGGGTCCATGTGCCAGGCCAAGATCCAGTCAAAATGATGGCGTTTGCAGATGACTGTGTGGTTGGGGTGTCTAATAATAAAGATGCACGCGCACTTGAAGCTCTCATCCAGGAGTATTCCCAGGTAAGTAATGCTGCACTGAATGCTTCCAAAACCGAAATCATCCTCCTTGGTCAGTATCAAACCTGCTGGGCCCCATCAACCAGTGCCCAGCCTGGCCCATCTGCTTGCACATGTGCTCGCCCTCCCAGCTCACCCCACACCGCCCCACTGATGCTCCCCTTCGTGCCACGCCCTACCATAGGGCTGGTCCGCCATCTGGGCGTGTGGGTGGAGGCAGGCGGGTATGCATCAGCAGTAATGGAGAGTCATATTATAGACAACGTGACGAAGCGCATTGCCTCCCTCAGAGCCCACTCTACTTCCCTTACTGGCAGGATTGTTTTAGCCAACTCTATGCTCCTCTCCAAAGTCTGGTTTGGAGCCCACGCCATCCCCTTCTCCCCAAGCTTTCAAATCCTTGTATGCCCTGCTGCAAGGATGGCTTTGGTCAGGCCGCCCACCACCAGTACGGCTAGAGGTCATGTTTGTCCCTCATCATCATGGTGGCATGGGTCTGCTTGACTTCAAAGCCCATTCTGCCAAGATCCTGGGCACCTGGATTGCAGCTGTCACCACCCCTACGCTCCCCTCCCAACACTGGTCCCACGCGGCCTGCTCCAACTTCTCCCGCGCCCTGGGCCTCAACAATCCATTAAACCCTCACTCCCTGATGAAATACCTGGCTTCACACCCATTGGCCACAGGTCCTCACGGTACTAAAACCCACTACAAACGAATCCTCCTCTCCATGCGGAGCACTGAGTGGAGAATTTGTATTAGCGGACACACAGCCCAGAGAGGCCGCCCCTCTCCTCAGTTCACACAAGAGGTACAGGGGCTACCCATCCAAGATGGCGTGATCCCCACACGGCCCCATGCCCTATCCAGGGTGGACTACCTGGACATGATGGACATCCCTTACTCCATTGAGACCCAAAAAACTATCTGGAAATATGCACACCATCCTCTGTTGCAGCCTCAAATCCGTTTCCATGTGTGGCGCTGCCTGAGGTGGGTGTACCATACAGCTGAGCGCTCTAACGCTTTACATTCATCCTGCGTCATGTGTGGCCAGTATGGAATGCTGTTCCACCGCCTGGAGAAGTGTCCTACCTCTAAAGTGATATGGCGCGAAGTTCAACGTCTGCTGGGCCAGGATCAAACATCCCTTCAGTCTGTCAAGAGATATGTTTTCTTTATCAATGGCCTCCCCCTTCCGCCCTCCCTTCATGCTTTGGTGGTTGCAATCGCCATGTGGACTATCCACACGATTGTCTTGGATGCCATCGCAGGCTCCACCCCCACCCTCCCAGAAGCTGTCCACAGATTCCGGTCTCATTTGGTGGACCACTTTCAGGCATGGATGTTTGGATACCTCCCACCACGTCGCCAACAGCTGGTCTCCTCCTGGTTCCCAGTTTGGTTCATCATATCAGACCCTTTCCTCCACACGTGTTCAATTGTGGCTACGGCCCCTTCACACGTTCCCTCCCCTCCCCATAAGTGGCGTTCCTGCTGGCAACAAGAGATAGCATCGCTTCTCTGGGGTGCCTTTCCTGCTAATAAGTTTTGTCTCTTTTGGGTCAAATTTGGAAGTGTCCATCCCATGGTCAGCCTTCCTCGCAATAAATTTTGAAAATTATGACCCCCTCCATCATCAACTGGTTCAGCAAGTCCAGTATTTTTGGCTCTATAACCCCATGATCATTAATTTCCGTCAGCAATACACAGGGATCTTGTGGCCATATGTACACCAATTGCAAAAGAGAATCTGTCTCCTTGTCACCCCAGTTGAGATGGCACCATATGCCGAGGATCTTGTTGAGACTATACCAGTGATCCCACCCCTGCGGCAAGGCCCCCTGGGTTGGGAGTGGGTTCAGTGTGGTTCATTTTGGGATCACTCTCACCATGTTGCTACACCAACACTCTGTCATTTCCCACTGCCCAGCTCCATACCAAGTCATTCAGTCAGCAATGCCTCTGGCATTCTGGCTTGCTTTGGGTGCTTACGCATCCTGACTGGCAGGCAGGTCTAAACTTCTTCTGCCGTTTCCATGACATAATTGACCAACCATTATTTCCAGCCACTTCCGCCTTGATTTTTTGAACTGGGCGCCGCAGTGGTTACTCTCTATTAAATGAATGTGCAATCAGTCGTTTGCTGTTTGTTGTTCATGTGGTCACTTTCTGACTTTTGGAGAAGTATTCTCTACCTTGGGTAACCTTGTTCAAGCCACCCAAGCTGTGCAGATTTCATCTCCTCCTACTTCCTCCGGCCTGGAGAAAAGATTGAGTGTCCCCTCCCAAGAGATCGCCAATCAGGTCCTTGACACACTTACCAAAGTGCAAATGCGTACAGTGATTGCACTCAATAATGCTTCTGCATTATCGCATGCCCAACAAGGGCTCGCGTTGTTAGATGCTGTGGATGGGGATGCCCGCCATTAGGTGAGAGGTCTTTTGCGCTCTTACTCACAAGCAGGAGACTCCACCTCACTGATGGCTGTTGTGTCAGTCGCCCTGAAACCCCCTGTGTCCCAATAAGACCACTTATTCAGACTAATATATGCTATGGCTGAAGCCCCTAGTTTGGTTTCTTTGATTTCTACCTTTTGTGAACTGGTTCCCGCGTCAGGTCTATCTATTGATATGCTTCAGGCAGTCTTTAGATCGGGCTTGGATTTGGGTTCTGCTCATCACGTGGCCTGGTCTACCATCCAAGGATCAGTAGATCAAATATGTGCCACCGCAACTACTATCAAAGCTTTACCCCGCCATGTTTCCCATTATCAGAAGGGGAATTTTATGATAGGATTACCCAACAAAGATGCAGACGACGCACCTGTCTCTGAATTAGCGGTAGACTTGGGTACTAACCCTGTTGTAACTCCCAAGTCCAAGTTGGCGGTTACAGAGTTAACTATTTGTGATTCTGTTCAAGCCCAGATGGAGGAAATCATTTCCACCGCCCTCATACTTCCAATTTTTGCTCCAGCAAAGAACTCCAATCCTACCCCCAATATACCCGTTATTTCTTCAATCGCCAATGAGTCAGTCAAATCTTCTAATAAACAGAATTTCGCTTATTTACTTGTACCTATGAAGATCAGTATTGGTTCACATCATGTCTCCTTTGAAGCTCTGGTGGATACTGGAGCAGCAGGGAACTTCATGAGTGTTGAGTTGGCACAACAATTAAAACTAGAAATGGATGTGGGCTCTTCAGTAATGGTGGCCTCATCTGCTTACCAGTCTTCATATGTTGTTCATCGATCAGTACCCTTCTCAATCCACCAGTTTAACTTCTGCGACCATTTTTTGGCTATGCCAAACTTGGTGTTTCTGGTGATCTTAGGTGTGGGATGGTGGCGCCGACAACATGTGAAGATTCATTTAGAGTCTAATACGTTGTCATTCACTAATGATTTGGAGGGAGAGTTCCCTTTGATCAACGCCCTCAAGAAGATACAAGGAACCAGCTCTATCACTACCCTGGTTACTTCCATGGGCATTCCGGCCAATTTTCCAGAAAGCTTAATGTGATATTAGAGAATCTTTGACATGTAAAAGGCGGATCGCCTGCCAAAGCATACTAGGTATGATTGTGGGTTTTGAACAACCGTGGAGTTGGTGAACATCAACTGTCCGTTGTATCCCCATACAGCGGAGGAAGAAATTTCACTCAATACCTGGTTGGATGATATGTTGAAAAAAGGTTGATTGTTCAAAGAGAATTCACCCGTCGCCTCCCTATCATTTTTGCAAGAAAATTGGATGGATTGCTCCATCCCTGTGTGGATTATGGTCACTTGAACAAAATAACAGTTACTGATCCCTACTCATTGCCTTTGGAGCGGACAATCAGCCAGGCAATTGCCAAATCCCATGTGTTCTCAAAACTGGATCTGGTGAACGCTTTCAATCAAATTTGGGTAATGGAAGGGCAGGAATAGTTAACCACTATCTGAACAAAGCGAGGCATTTTTCAAACTTGTGTAATGCCCTTTGGGTTGAAAAATGCTCCCACTATGTTTCAACGGATGATTAACAATGTGCTGGGGGATCTCCAGTTCTCTTGTGAAATTGCATACATTGATGTTATCCTGGTTCACTCCCTGACTCCTGAACAACATGCTATTGACTTGGAAGCAGTGGTGATCACCTTGCATAAAGCAGGGCTGTTCCTCAAAGCTTCCAAGTGCAAGTTTTATAAGGAGGAGGTTACTTTTCTCGGAAACCTAGTTCTTAAAGAAGGTGTCACTATCCCTCCCAACAAGTTAGATGTGATCCAAGAATGGCCAACTCTGACTACGCAGAAGCAACTTTGGAGTTTCTTGGGAACTATCATTTTTCTAAAAAAAATTTCCTCAGCACTTTCCCAGTTGGCTGCACCGCTCCATCCCCTCACTGGGAAAAACATACCATTTTGTTGGACACCCAAATGCCAGTAGGCGTTCAAATCAATCAAGGAGGTGTTTGTGTCTCCTCTCATTTTGAAACAAGCTGATCCCACCAAACTGTACATCATCGCATGTAATGCTTTGTCAGTAGCGGTGGGTGTGGTGTTGCTTCAGGAGCATGATGGTCTAGAACATCCGGTTGCTTATTTCTCCCAAAAGTTTACAGCTATGGAGCAGTCTTGGGCTATTTATGACAAGGAACTGGCTGCTGTTGCATGGGCATTAACTCATTGGCAATATCTGTTGCAGGGTGCCCGCCATGAGCTAACAGTTTGCACGGATCACCAGGCCATTTTGTATTTTCACAAACCCCAAAAATTGGCACACTGGCAGGCCCAAACCTATCAGGATCTGTACAGTTTTAATTTTAAATATGAATTTGTTAAAGGTGTGCTCAATGTACTTCCCAATTTTCTAAGCTGTAGTCCCATTCACTGTCCCTTGGAACCTGAGGAAGTGGATCTCGTTACCATGATTCCTGCCACTCAGATTCTGTTGATTGTTTCCCCTGTTGTTTACTCCATCACATTGGCTCCCAACGCCCCATTATTGGCTCAAGTGTTAGCCAGTCAAATGGCCTGCCCTGAGGGTGTGGAGTTGGTTGAGCAGTTGGTTCACTCGAATCACAAACACTCCCTATACTCCTTAAAAGAGGGACACATTTACTTCCATTCTCATGTTTGGGTTCCCTCCTTCTTCTGTTCAGAGGTATTCCGTGCACACCATGATCCTCCCACGGTCAGACATCCCGGTAACAAGAAATGCATTGATCTGATCAAGCAAACCTTTAATTGGTCAGGATTGACCAAAGAGGTCCCATCTTGGATCGCTGATTGTGTTACTTGTGTTAGGGCTAAGTTGGATCACTACAGAAAGGACAGCCTCCTGCACCCCTTACAGCAAGCGGAAGGTCCATGGGCCTTGGTGTCTGTAGACTTTATTGTTGACCTCCCCTGTTCTAATGGTTCACAGCGGTGATGGTAGTGGTGGATCATTTCATGAAATTTTCCCTTTTTATCTCTTGTACTTTTGCAATTATGTTGGAAGAAACTGCCCATCTTTTTGTACGTCATGTGTTTTTGATGTTCAGTCTTCCCCAGGAGATCATTAGTGACTGGGGTACACAGTTTACCACGCGGTTTTGGAGTGAACTCCTATTGATCCTGAAGATAACCCCCTGTCGATCCATGGCATATCACCCCCAGTCTGATGGCCAGACCGAGTGGGTCAATCAAGTTCTCAAACAGTACCTGCGTTGCTATGCTGCAGCATCGCAGGATACTTGGGCTGGTGACTTGCCCCTCGCCCAATTTGCTTATAATAATGGAACCCACGCATCCACAGGGTTTTCCCCTTATGAAGCAACGTTGGGTTATAATCCTCCATTTTTGGTCAGTCCGTGCTTGTGACCTGAGGTTCAAGCTACCGCGGATCATGCTGCCCATATATGATTAACTCAAGCTTTAGTGTGGAAACACCTCACCAAAGCCATCGATGACTACAAACAATTTGCGGATTGTAAGCACCTTTTGGGTCATAACTTTATGGTGGGCTCCTATGTCATGCTTGATACCCATCATTTACAAATTCAAACCCCTTCCCGCAAGTTCGCCAGTAAGCGCTTGGGGCCCCATTTAGTGGAGGAAGTATTGGGCAACAGGGCGTTCCATCTGAAGCTTCCCACACATTGGAAGCAGCACCCAATTATCAATGTTTCCCAGCTGTCGCTCTTCAAGGGTGCAATTCCCACAGATCTGGAACTGATCATTGTCAATGATGGGGAAGAAGCTGAGGTAGAGGCCATCCTGGCATCTCAAAAATTGCAACGTTCAGTACAATATCTTGTGGCCTGGAAAGGGTATCCAGCCTACAAAAATAGTTGGGTCAAGGCGCGCAATTGCGCAAATTGCATGGACCTGGTCAAAGCTTTCCACATATCCCACCCTAAGGCTCCCCATCCTCCCCAGAAAATCGCGACAATTATGGCTATCAAGTTACCCAAAGCACACAAGAATGTGGCTCTGGTGCAGTCTCCCAGTGGGGGGGTCCTTCCTTTGGAAAAAGGAAAGGGTAATGTAAGTCCTGGGGAATGTCCCTTGGCTCTTGATCAGGCCATCTTCCCATTCCCAAATAAAAAGACACCAAAGAGGATGGTGGTACCCCTCATTACTCAGGGCAATCTCGCTCATGTAGTAGATGAGCGATGGGTAACAGCTCTCCCACTTTGGATCATACCCCTGGTACCCACACATCACCTCAGAAGAACTGTTGTGGGGAATTAGCAAAATCTGCATCAAGATTGCTGAATTGAAATTGGTCAGATCTAATTCAAGTGGCAATCTGGCCAATGGCCAAATTTCAAATGGCTGTAAAGGCATAAAGAATGAGATATTGGCTGGATCGCCTGATGGCTCCAATTCAATCAATAAGCTGGTAGAACAAACATTGGGCATCATTGATGAGGGTTCAAAGCCTTTTGTTGGTAATTTGGGCATTGCGGCTGATGTGTTGCCATTGACCAAATGGATGGTTCAGCAACTGAGCGCAGGCAGGTTGGGCATCCCAAACCTGTTCCCAACCAAATGGACCCATCTCTATATGGGGTGGCCTTGGGGGATTCCCATCACTCATGTCAGGCCAAACGCTGTTGTGCCAACCATCAGAAACGTAGCTGAGCCCCAGTTCATATGTTTGAGGTCAAACTGACAGAGACTCAGCCCACTGCCAAATTTTGTGATGTCAGTTCTCAAGGAACAAACCTATCCATTTTAAAACAATTCGCTGGTTAGGTCAAAATTGTGGGACCAATCCCATCTTGTCACTACCCCAATTGACCACTATTTAATCAGTTGCACAAGCACTGAGAAAATTGTTGGTCAATTTTCTTACTTTCCTTCAAATAAAATTTTACCAAAAAAAAAAAAAAACTAAATTTATTTATTTTCTTCTGACCACATCCCTGATGGCATTTCCCTGGTGGCCCATCAGTCCATTCACCAGATGGGTTCTACCAGTATTCTTGGTCACTATGGCCCCCTCCATCATCAATTGGGTTCAGCAAGTCCAGTATTTTTGGCTCTATAACCCCATGATCATTAATTTCCATCAGCAATACTAGGGATCTTGTGGCCATATGTCCACCAATTGCAAAAGAGAATCCACCTCCTTGTCACCCCAGTTGAGATGGCACCATATGCTGAGGATTTTGTTGAGACTATACCAGTGATCCCACCCCTGCAGCAAGGCCCCTGGGTTGGGAGTGGGTTCAGTGTGGTTCATTATTGGGATCACTCTCACCATGTTGCTACACCAACACTCCATTGTTTCCCACTGCCCAGCTCCATACCAAGTCATTTAGTCAACAATGCCTCTGGCATTCTGGCTTGCTTTTTGGGTGCTTACACATCCCAACTGATAGGTGGGTCTAAATTTTCTTCTGCCATTTCCATGACACAGAGTGACCAGGTGCAGGTGGGTTGGTCATCACAAACCCATTCCTGACCTCATGGAACTGCACCTATGTGGGGTATCCTTGGGAGGTTTCTGTTGCCTGCTGGTGAGATGCCATCACTCTAGTTGTCAAATCTGAAGAAAATTGGCAATTTGGATGTCTGTGGATGAACTGACAGCAACTCAGCCTACCATTAACAATTTTGAGTCAGTTTGAATTGTTATATTTTCCCCCTCACTTGAATTTGACTGGGTTAGGCAAATCTTTGAGAGCCCTTATCCCCAGTTTTATTAAGATATTTACCAAATCAATTATCTAATTAAGAAGTTATAGCACACTGAGAAAATTGATGGTTGATTTTCTAAATTTAAAATTTAATAAAATTCTGCACCCAAAATTTAGGTTTCATTCCCTATGACAAAAATTAAACCTCCCATTCTGATCTCACTTTTCCCTGCACCTAAATCCATGAGCCCTGGAGCTATGACAACCTGGTTTGTTGCAGGGTTATTTCTCACAATATCACCTTGTATTGTTTGCTGGTCAATTTTCTCACACCATTTAATATTGTTCAGGTAGCAGCACCTCTGGCATTTGGGCTTGCCTTATAGGTTTTGGGCATCCAGACTGGCAGGCCAGTCTAAACTTTATCTGCTGCCATCATGACAGACTGAATGACATCTGAAACCTTCAAGTCTGATGGTTCAATCTATTTGGACAAGTGGGTGAGAATTGGCAAATATCAAATAATTTAGCAAATTGCTCACCCAAAACTAAACAAAAATCAGTATTAGAGCTTTAAGTAGGTTAAGTAAAGTTAGGATAATCAGCTAACTGGCCATGAGGACAACAGTGAAGCTGTTAGTCTGAGTGGCTCAAGAGTAGTGATAGCACAGCCTATAGGCTATGTCAGTGGGAGCTTATCATCTGATAAACTTTAAATATCATAATGAAGCAAAGGTATCTGGATGTTAGGTTTATATAATTTTAAAAACTTGCCTAATTTGGTTCCCCTTATTTATAAAATACCTTGGCAAGTTAAATTGAAGTCGATTTAGTAGTTTGGAAGGCATTTCATATACACAATGACTAAAATATAGAGAGATGTTTTGGGTAGCAGTTTGGTGTTATTTGATTGATTCGATAGGTTTATTTTGTTTGGCCAAGTGATTGATGGCTTTTGGTTGAATTGATAGGACAAAGTTTAGTTTTGAGGGGTGATTAGTTATTAGTTGATATGATAAGTTCAGTTAGGTTTACCTGAATGGTTGGTGGGTTCTGATTAATTTGATTGAGCAATTAGATTTGGCTGAGTGGTTATTGTTTATCTAGAATATAAAATCTAAATAAAAATCTGAATATCTAAGAATTTTATAGATATCATAGTGAAGCATGGGTAATAAATGCTAGTAAAAACTAAAATAATTTAGAATCATCTGGTAAGTTATAAGCTGGGTATAGTTATAACACTTGTAACCACAAGCTAAGGTGGGGTAAAAATACTATAACAGGTTCTAAACCTGTTATAGCTATGATAACCATAATTTCATATCCCTTTATCATTATTCATTTAATGATATGGAGGTAAAAAAATAAAAAATCTGGTAAGTTAAAATACTATAGTGAAGCATGGGTATACTACTAGCAAAATATAATTATTAAATTAATATTAAATATAAACCAATGTCGTGAGTAATAATAGATAAGTCGACATCAATTAAATTAACATAATTATAACCCTAAAGTTGAGGCTTCACCTAGTCTAAGGTAAAAAAGCCCAGCAATCATCTTTATGACAGCTTAGATAAACTGAAGCTATACCTGTTACTGACCGAGACTTTAAGAGACATTGGTCAATATGACAACGATCCGCCCCTTCCGCTGCGATGATCTATTCAAGTTTAATAACATGTAATAAGGCTTTTCTAACTAAGTTGGTCGACCTTTAAATTTTTAAGTTGGTACTTCTGGGTGGAGCTTCGGTTTGCTTGCCATATCATTGCCAGTCCTTAATTTATTTACCTTTTAAAGTGCTCGCGGCACCGGTCCAATGCTATAAAGTATCTCAAGTTGTTCTTCTCTAGCGGTTAACTAAACTTATCTACTTCTTGTTTGAGATGTTTTCCCAAACTGATTTTGTAAAAGTAGTTTAGTTTGAAATTGGGGTGCAGTTTCTATCCTAGCTTATGGGGTTAACTATTTCGGTTAAGAAATTTGTGCACCTTTGTTTGTTCCGGTGGAAACATATTAGGCTTGTCAGTTTGATTTGGCCCGAAAAAGTTGTTGGAAATCGGTTTAATACTTTTGTGGTGACCTTGATGACCACTCCATACTCCGGGGTTGAAGGGTGATACCTTTGGTCTAATCTTATAGTTGAGGTGCTGTTAGTTTACTGTTAATATTCCACCTTTCTTAAGTCGCCGTAGCGCTGGAGACTTTATGAAAAGCGTCGGATTTTATTTCTAGATAGGTCTATATTTAGCCTAGCAACTTGTAGCTTTATTTGGTAATTTCTTTCCTTAACCTATTGCCTTATCTCAAGCATATAATGGAATCCCTCCAATTGGTTACCGGCAGCCAAACCTTATGAAAACTGTCATCCTAGAGGTTTCAACTAATTAAGCTATTGTACAAATAGAGTTCCTGATCTTTTTTAAATTTTTTTTGAAAACTAGTGGAACAGATGGAATACTACGTGTTGCGGTTAGTCTATAGGCAAGTTGGATGGAGAAAAATTAGTTTCTAGCTTATATTTGCCTAGCTTTGAGTTTTATTATTGAGTCTGAGGCTTGATATGAGACATGCTTTTATTTTCGCTGCATAGTTTGCCGGTATTGGGACGTTTGATATTGGCATGCGTAGTTTATGTGGGTTGGTTTTTATAATGTAGGATTAAGTAAAAGCTTTTGCTACATTATAGTCGAAAGGTTCATCCTACATTGAGCGTATAGCAGGTGGCTCGAATATTTGTATATTTCTAATTACATTATTTGACGTTTTTGGAAACTGAGATTAAATTAAAAAAGCTTCTCAGGTGCTTTGGCGTAGACTTACTTATTTTTGTTTTTATATAAAGCACGCTTAGTTTTAATCTCAATAAAGATTCGCTTTATTGTGGTCAGCTAAATCGTTAAGCTTTCCTTTTAAGAGTTCATATTGTTTAGCGCATATAACTTCGTTCAATTGTTTTTTATCTATCATCTCATTGAAGTTAACCCTTTCACTGATTTTTAAAAAATCTTTTATTTTTTTAGTCCTTAAATTTAGCAAAAATTTCTAAGCCAATATTTATACTTTTTATACTTATTTTTGGTCCAAGTATGTAACAGGAATATTCAGTAAATTTTGGAATAAAATATATAACCCTTATTTCTTGGACACAAATATGCATTTTTAGATTTACATAAATCCCCATTTTTGGATGCTATATGCGTCAAATCATTGAAAGGGTTAAGTAACTTTAACCCTGCCTTGTATTTTTAGTTCTGGATGGCCCTAACCCACTTGGGATGCATCAAATTATAGCTCGCTTTTTGCTGCAGTGATCTGTATAAAAATGCACCTTAAACTTTTTTTTTTTTTACCAGATCTGTAAATACTTACCTTCATAAAATTTAGAAATCTCGATTCGTTAACGGAAACGGTAAGCCGGGGTCCAACCTTTGTTTTGTGCTATAGGTTTTTAGAACGCTGTTTGATCCCAACCTTTGTTACTTTAAAGGAAACGTTCAAATTTATTTCGCTTGTCCTTACATAATTTTAGTATAACCTCTCGTTCTATTTGATGTATATGGCCCAGTGGCCGGATCTGTTCTACGTGGCCGAATCCCCGAGTGGAAACCTGATGGGCTACAGTAAGTTAATCTTCCTACGGTTTTGCTTTCCTCGTGATTGCTTTGAAATTTGCTTTCGTTGTCACGCGTAGTATTTTAAGTTTTGTTGCGTTAGTCTTTAAAAGGTCAATAGTATTGGCCTTGTAATTAATGTCCGTCTTTACGAGATGCTTTAGCTTGCACATCTTAATGAGCTTCAAAAGCTCATAATTATATATTACGGTGTTCGGTATTGGCTTTATAGTAATCGTCATTGCTAACTTCAGCGCCAAAATTGCTTAATCTGTATAGAATGGTCTAAAGTAAAGCCTACCATATTTTACTACCAATTTGGTTGGCGAAGTACCTGAGATTATTGAGCTTAGAACCTTTATTGGGTCGTGGACGGTTTGTATATGAGCTTGCCCATGCGGTTGTTATTTTGATTATGGCTTATATAATATATTTCGATCTCTTGCCTTTGATCTTTGGTGTTGGTGGCAGCTTAGAAGTTATAGGCTGTAGCATCTAACAGATGGTTTATACAAACTTTTTTAAAAATAAAGAAAACCCCAATGCTATACATTTTGACATGGTTTATACAAAATCACCAGATTATTAAAGGTGACTGTACTCTCATCTAAAGATGACGTAAATTGGCGTGGTGCCCTTTTATTAGTAACGCGTATTTATATTTCCCAAAATGTAACGCGTTTGGCTTGTGATCAGTTGGGTTAGTGGCGATTCGAGATTGTGGCTTTGATTATGATTGGATTTAACTCTGCGTAGTGATGGGGAAGGCCGAAGGGAAAGGGACCAATTGGCACGGGCACGTCACCGCCATCACGGTGGCCCCCCAATATCGTCGCCTCGGGTTGGCCAACCTTCTGATGGCGGAACTCGAATCCATGTCGGATAAGGTGTACCGGGGTTACTTTGTCGACCTTTTCGTGCGCGCCTCCAATGCGGTGGCGATCAAGATGTACCAGCGGATGGGCTACTCTACTTATCGCCAGGTCCTTGGCTACTATGCGAGCGGGACCCCCCAATCGGAGGATGCGTTGGATATGCGGAAGCCTCTCTCGCGGGATGTTGATAAACTAAGCGCTATCCCGCTCGGTAGACCCGTTTATCCTGAAGATCTCTGAACGTTGGAACCTTGTGGCAACTAAAATCAGCTTACTCTTTAAACATTCCTGCATAATAAACAGTTAAATTTAATTCGTATTGGCAAACCACACATTTTAGCATATTTTTCAGCTATAGAATTTGCTTGATAATATCGGTTGGTACTTGCTTTATTATTAACTAGCAAAACCCATGGCTTTGCATGTGTAAGTTGGTATATGATTATATGGTAACTATCAAGTTGGTATAAAAACTGTTAATACATTAGCATTAATAACATTCCATATTGTAGGAAATAAAAAATGTGAAGTAATAGATCCTTCATTCAAGTTTCTTTAATATAAAATCAAAATTTGATAAATGGTAGATATTATATGCATTGCTACAATCAGATTAAATGCTTAAATTGTATAAAATAATACAAATTGTTTACAATTAGTATGTTGATATCAGTTAGTGAAAACTTAGATGCATTATCAGTTTTAAACTTTTTATAAGATTACTTATATATCTAAAATCACAGTCCATCATAGTCAGTTTTTGTACTTTTTAACACCAGATCTTCAATAGAACCACTATCTTCTGGTCTGCTACTATCAGATTAAATTATGCTCTCAATGCTTCTGCTATTTAAATTATGCTACATACAGTTGACCATAGAAGAGTAAGCAGCTCACAAATATATATCAGCTGTATATAAACTTTGCCCTTGTAACTTATTGATAGTCATTTCAGAGTATAGATTAACTGGAGGTTGAAGTCTCTTTGATAAAATAGAAAGTTACTGATATAGGTAAAATTCCATTAATAATGTTTCTCCTGAGCTGGTGCCAGTTAAGTTGGTCACATTTAATGATATGTAACAACATAGTTTAAGATTCTGGTTCATTAACTGTGGTAGCTTTAGTTTATCATAAGTATAATTAGAATACCAAGCACCAATTTAATATATAAGGTATTATCCTGATACATTTAAAATTTCCAAAGAACTTAGTTAATGATATTATATCTTCATCTTAAAACTAGAACTGATATGGTGATATATATTTCTGTCTCATGAAAATCTATGGAATAGAAAGCTATTGTTGGCATTTGTCTTGTTTGTACCTTGAGCTAGTATCAAATGCTCAAATATCTATACAACACTATACAAACTATAAAGATGTAGTATATCATAATTAGCACTAAGTGGTCCCAAACTGAAGGGGGAGACCAATCTTATAGATGTTATATATCCATAAACCTCTTAATTGATTCTGCTAGAGAAAAAGCTGTACAATATAATGATGGCATTAGTATCATACCATCTGTCTCTGGTAGGTCATCATCTCCAAAGATTTATAAGTAATAAAATTTGTGAATATCTGTATCACCTCCAAGTTCTAATCCCATATTTATTGTAAATGATACTATTTAAACAGCAGAATATATTTTATCAGTTGATGCAAGCATATATGCTGAGAAATGCTCAACTATAGGGTTATTCCTTGCCCTATAGAAAACCCCCTCCTGATTACCCCTTACAATATTACTAATACCATTAATAATGATTTAGCTGGTCATAATGAAAATCAAGTCCCAATTAACTTGGCCTGCAAGCAAAAGATTTTATGGGCGTCTGAAGCCTCTTTTATAGGCTTTGGCTGGCCTAAAATCCTGACAACTTAGGCATTTATATACCATCTGACCACTTCATTAATTTGCCAGTAAATCACCATGATAAATAGATAACACCTAAGTATAAATACCAGTCCAGACAACCATTTGCACAACGTTGCAGAAGATGCCTAGGAGGAATCCCCTTTATACCCTTGGGTTTGACTGACAATGATGGGAGAGTTAACAAGACCTTGTCCAAAGAGAGTTTCTTCATTTTTAAGAAGCTTAGCAATGAAAATATTACAAAAGAGAAGCAAACTAATTTTTTAATTCCATCTATCAATACTGCCAATGTACTCATGCAGCTGCAAGAGCCACAAGGATCACAAGAACAACAGGAGCATATTGAGCAGCAGCCATGCAACTAAAAGCAGACTAAAGCTCCATACAATCAAGAAAGAAGCCCAGAAGATCTCATAGATTTAGATAATTGGACTCTGCTGGGTCCAAAACCAAGCAGTAAATTTATTATTGCATTATAAAAACTTGATTTGATAAAACCAAGCCCTACTTCAAACACATTGTATTTTAAAATACTATAAATTCTTTATTTTCATATCAATCAAGTAATGACTTTAACAAAAAATATTCTCTATAAATGTCATTGTTATTTGGGGATGATAATGCTAAATATAGCTATAGAGAATAGGGTTCAGGCTTGGGCTTCCTGTTGTCAGCAAATAAGTGTGAGTTCTAGTGTACTTAAGCAGCCCAAATATATCTAATTCCAAGTATTTCACATGGCTGGACATGCCTGGACCATTAGAAAAAGTCCCAGTTACAGAAGAACTGGACCCTCCAACATACTTGATGTGCACCCTGTGAACAAACAAATAATTTGTTGTCAGTAGCTTAACCTTTTCCATCAGCACCTCCTGAGCAAGTGGGCCACTTTGGCAATACTATACATTATCAACTCTGGTGCCTCACATAACTATGGAAAACATGTGCCTGGAACCTCCATAAAATTGAAAGCCATTTTACTCATAGATTTGTAATCATTACACAAATCCTGTATAGTTTTATTAAGAGCTTCTACTGATTTATACAAGTATTAATGTCAATAAGGTTTTTTAAAAAGTATCACAACAATCATCTTGTCAGAACATACAACCTAACATCTTGTAACTATTCTTGAAAAGGGTATCTAAATACTACAATTCTAAAACTGTATGTTAACTAAATCATATGATACAATGATCTATATAAAAGGTATATAACAGGGGCGGTTAGCTAGCTGGTTTTTCTGCTTTAACTCAAGTACAGGTTTTATTAAACACAGGTCTAAAACCAGTACTGGCTAGAAAACTTTGCATGATATATGTCCTAAAGTTGAATAACCTCAAATATAAAATTATTAAAAGGTATATAACTGAATATGACATTTCCATACCTTTTGTTGATAAATACAATGTATACTCAGCAATGATTTTGAGTTTAGATTTGATAGATATACTGTTTCAATACTAACATAATGGAATACTGTATCTTATACTCCACTGACATTTGACATTTTAAAATATGATTTGCATTTTAACCTTCACATCTCATCTCAGCCAATCATCTTACCAAATTTAATAACCAAATATCATTCTTTTAGTAAATTGTATCAAATTTGTTTGAAGGTAGGGAGTTTTAAATAGAAATTTGATACCTCACCTTCCCCTATTGACCTAAATTATTAGCTCACTTTACCAGATATGTAGGTTACTTTTCATCTAAAGTGTGATATCCCATGATGACTTTTTTGCATTTAACTTTTCCTGATAATGAGTAATTGGCTCTTTCACTATAAAACTCTTCAATTTAATCTTTTTAATCTTGTATATTATAACTTTCTGTTGACTAACTGAAGCAATCTAAGGGTTAGATTAGAGAAGTCTGGAATACCTTTAGTTCACACTATTGTCTGTATTTAAAGTCACAATATAATAAATCATTAAATGCTAGAGATTTTATTTTAATCATATATTGCTTATAAAGATTGTGACCACCAATCAAAACGTCTTCTACATAAAGTTTATTTTATGTTAATTGTTATTCATTAAGATTATTCCTTGCCCTACCAGAAGGTCACCACATTAGAGATAATGATTATCTAGAAATTTGATATTAATATGTAGTTTATTTAACTTTAATAATTTGTATCTATTTCATTGGCTTTAAGTAACCTAGTTTCATTTAACTTAATATTGCTATCTGCTAGAAATATTTCTTGGTACAAGTAAACTTTTCAGAGTTTACTGCACAGGTTTGTGTGACTAATTTATCAAGGATAAGGGTGCATTATAGTCTTTGAAGACAACTATCCAGTATAGTTTCTTCTTGAAAAGTGATTTCAATCTCACATAGATATTCCCCTAAAGAAAGGTACTGAAAACCTTACTTAAGATAACCTGAGAACAATTTATATAAATAACTACCTCTTCAACTCTTACACAAGGAACTTAGCACAAAAATAGATAAAGGAAATTATCCATTTAAAACTTCTACAGAAACAATATTATAAATTGTATTTTTTATCAAATATTTACCTAAATTGTCTTCTGAAACTTTCTTCTGAAATTGTTTGTTTTTATTTAATAGAAAAAGGGTTTTAGATAGTGAAGTTAAGTGCTTAACTATTTGGTTATCCTTTTGAATATGGCATTCCTTGCCAATGAACTTAACCCAGATAAACATACCAAATTGCTGAACACTTCATCCACCTAGTCAGTATCCACCACTTGCTAGGCTACAACCCTCCATGGGTTGAATTTCTAAAAGCATGTCCCAACGCTTTTATCCAACCCAACAGATTAACCTCTACAAGAAAGCAGCCTTCTTAGGTAATGTGAATATTTACATATTTAAAGCAGGTCACTTCACTTAGGATAACCTGCAAGTTACTACCACAAAAAGCATTGTTGATGCTTCAGTAAGTCCAAAAACTTTCCTTATCAGTTGGCAACAAAATTTTTGAATCATCTTTATAAGGTTTTTATTGTTGATATTTATAACAACTTTAAAAAATCAAAACTAACATTTTCAGGGATGACCCTCAGTGAGCCATTAATTTTAGGCTTAGAATTAATCCCAAAATAGATTAACTAATGGTTATAAGAGAAAATCCTTAACAATAAAAATATTGAACATCAATAACTCCAAGCTCTCTCAATGTTGATTATTAAAAAGTGAACCAAAACTGGGCTAAGACAGATAGTCATTCATAATCTGTCACAGCTGGATAATGTGGGCATTCCAAAATCCCAAGAGCCTATCAGAGGGTCAATACAATAAGAAATAATTACTAGAGTATAAAAGTTAATAGAATAGATTAGTAGTTTATATATCTTGTGATTTTATTTTTTCAAATATAAATACTTATTTTCACTGAATTATAAGGTTTTTTATGATAACTTTAATTTAACCTATCATTACCACATATTATGGACTCTCTATTGGATATCTGCTATAAACATGCAAAGTTTCATTCTAATTGAGTTGATAGATTTGAGTTTCATATGGACAAACATAGTAATTTCAAAATTTATTATATAGATAGTCAATATACAAAGATTTATAAGAATTAAATAGTTGATTAGCATATTGATCTCAATTTGAGGAATTCTGGGGTATAATGATGGTCAAACTAAATTCAATTTTATATGGATAAGTGGATTTGAACTTTTTTAAGCCTTTCTTGGAACATGAGTTTAAATCAAGGTTGGTCATATTAGTATTTCAAGAAGTGATCCTAAAGCAATATCATTTAATTTTAACTTATATTGAGAGTTAATAATTGGGATATTTTAGATATATGTTAAATAAAGAAGAGACAAACCTAAAACATATAATCCCAATAATCAATCTAACCATTGACCAAAAATGGTTTAGCAATGATACAATACCACATTGAGATTTGGAAGGATCCTCATTTATTACAAAGATCAGGTAATAACCTGAACCAATAATAAAGATTTTTCAAGAGTTGTGAAATATTTAGCCTCACAAAGAGCATGATACTTAAAATAAAAGCATATTCCTGCACATTTAATAAATATTTAACTCCTATCATTATAACTACACTTTTATCAAATTGACCCACCTTGCTATTCTAAAAGGTTATTTTTTTACAATTTAAGATAAGAATATTGTTGATTGCTCTTAAGATTAATAATCTTGTGGCCTACAAAAGAACATCACTCAATTTTAAGATTCTGGACTTCTGACAATTGGTGCTTTCTGCCAGATGCTTTCAGGACTACCAGGTGAAGAATATTTCCAAAGATGAACAAGTCCTGTAATGACTTTCTTCAAACTGATGAGAGAGTGAGTATACCCAATGTATCACTCCAATAATCAATATTTTATATTCCTAGTGTAAGTGAGCTATAGTTTATAAAGTCCATGCCTTTATTATCAGTTGTTCCTGACAAATTGTTATATCAAATTCAGTTAAAAATTCTTTTTACTGTAAAGGCTCTAATTTATGGCACATTAAATCATGGAGGATGAACCAGTTTATCTAGCTAACCCAGAGTTTCTCAAAACCTTTTTTATAACTATCAGTCACCCTCTCAAAATCTGAAGTGGGATCTCCTAAACGGAATTCTATCTCTAACAGTTGATGCATACTACCATCTATCATCAGTTGCAGATATTGAGATTGCACCATGTGAAAATCCAAAAGCAATTTAGTCTTATCCAGAAGCTCCATTATCACATTATTAAGTTGTAAGAGGTTGTCTTCAACCTTGGCTGAGATAATTAAGAAGATATTATTGTAAGATTGAAAAGTATTTAATGACTTGCAAGGCCAAATTATAAGAACTGACAATAATATTGGTGAGTAATTAGAAAAATGAGTTTCCAATAAATCTCAAATGCCTCTAATTCCATCCAACCATAATAAAATTAAGTAGTGAACTAGTTACTTCTCAATTGATTGAAAAAAAGGACTGCAATGCCAGTATCTTACATAGCAGTCAGATTAACCAGCTCAAAATTTGTCAATCAATTATCAGTGCAAGAATATACACTTAGGAAGGACCAACTCGTCCATCTGATCTACTAGGTCCTCAAGGTACGAGGTGTGGCAGAAAAGTAATGAGACTGGGAACACTGCAAGCAATCTGGCAACGCTGCGCTGTTGTCCTTGACAGAGCACGTGTATCAGCCCCTCCCATCTCTCAGTGCGAGTTTCAACTCCTTCCATTAACTACGTGATTGTTGTGACTGCTATTAGTGAAGTTGTGTTTTGGTTGTGCGTCATGCAAAATGGAACAGCGTAATTTGGAGCAACATTGTGCCATTAAATTTTGTGTTAAGCTTGGAGAATCGGCAAGTGTGATGTTTGAAAAGTTAAAACAAGCGTATGGGGAACATTCTTTATCCTGAGCTCAAGTTTTTCGCTGGCATAAATTATTTTTGGAAGGCAGAGAACACGTTGAAGATGAACACTGCTCAGGGAGGCCTTCAACTTCTAAAACTGATGAGAACATCGAATGTGTGAACACTCTTGTGAGATCAGACCATTGATTAACATTAAGAATGTTGAGTGAAGAATTAAATTTGAACAGATTTACCGTTCATCAAATTTTGACTGAACATTTGCACATGCAAAAGGTCTGTGCCAAAATGGTGCTGACAAACCTCACAATTGAGCAGAAGGACAATCAAAAAAACAAGTGTCTTGATCTTCTTGATAGAATCACCAATGAGCAAATTTCTTTAGTCGTGTAATCACAGGTAATGAATCATGGATTTTTCAATATGTTACTGAGACCAAGAGGCAAAGTGAGGAGTGGCACACTGCGAGTTCTCCTCAACCAAAGAAAGCTTGAATGAGCAAATCAAAGATCAAATCAATGCTGATTTGTACTTTTGACAGAAAAGGAATCATCCACAAAGAATTTGTTCCTCCAGGACAAACTGTCAACCAAGTTTTTTATAAAAACGTCCTTGAAAGGCTCAGAAAAAGGGTCATTCATGTGAGAACGGACATTGCAGACAAATGGATGCTCCATCATGACAACGCCCCATGTCACAATGCCCTCTCTGTCACAGAATTTTTGACCTCAAAAGGCATTCCTGTGGATCCCCAGCCCCCCTATTCACCTGACCTCAGTCCCTGTGACTTTTTCCTATTTCTAAACTGAAAAATGTTCTCAAAGGATGGCATTTAGGGACTTTAGAAAACATCCAAAAGAGTGTAACAGATATGCTACAGACCATACTGGTTGAAGACTTCCAGCGCTGCTACCAACAGTGGGAACAACATCTCCATTGGTGTGTAGCTGCACAAGGGAACTACTTTGAAGGGGATAAGATTGATGTTTGAAAAAAATAAAAACTTTGGTAAGTAAAAAATCAGTCTCATTACTTTTCTGCCACACCTCATATATCAACTACACCCAAACCTGAAGGCCCTATGGGAACCATGTGTTCAAAAAAGCTCCTAAGCAAACTGGAACTCCCTAGTAATCCAAGACTACTGACCCTCCTCATGGAGGTGGTGACAAAATCTAGTGATCAGACTACATCAGAGATTTAGAATAACAGATAAAAATGTAGCTTAAGGATGTTGTGTTGAAACATAAGGGTACTAAATAAGCCCCACTTTTATCTTAAAAATGATTTAGTAGGAATAATTGTCCATTTGTTATGTTCCAAGTTGCAAATCTCCAAAATATATTATTTTCATAAATAGAAATTTATGTTAGTTCATCACTATCCAGGTGTTAGCTTAAATACTTGCCAGGTGTAAGTCTTAAAAAACTCAGGTTTACAGGATGAAATGAATTAGGACAGACCTATTTATGGAGGCTCAGCGGTCCATTATTGGCTAGTTAAAATTGATACAACGGAAATAAACAGCTTTAATTTGGCTAAAGGGTCCTAAGTGATTATTGCAATCATCCTTAAATTAGATATAAAAGTTCTAAAATGTTAGGTTATCAAATAAATATTTGGTACTATTTATTATACTAAAAAACCAGGGATATAACGAGACCATAATATTATATTTTGTTGGAGCTGGGAATATAAAGGATTACTGTACCAGACTTTCATATAAATCATAGGTTAGAATGAGAAGGAAGAGTGTCATGGAGCTTGTTGAATTAATTAAGACTGTAATGCCACTCAGATGAGTTACTATCCACAGCAAAAGCCAGAATACCACTGGTCAGCCATTCACAAAGGTGTGATTAAAAGTTAGTAGGGATAATACTAACTTCTTCCAGGTGATACTAAAGTTGGCACAAATAGTTATAAATGGGTATTGCAGATTATATGATTTAATTAAATAGGGAAAAAATTATTTTATTAAAATTAAGGGAAGGGAGATAATAAAAGTGGAGTGACAGGAGTAGCAGTTGAGAACTGCTGCATTATAGTCTTACTACGTGGTTATAGGGAAAAAGGTGCATGGATTTCTTAGAATATTGGCATATAAGAGCAACGGCGGATTGACAAAATGGCCACCAATGTTGAATCAAACGATTTAATCTCATTCAATAATCAACTTACTTAATATAATGGGACTCAAAATAGGGGAAACGCCTTCTGGCATGGTGGGGAGCTTCAATCTTGTTGTTGGAGATGGCTTTTGTCACTACCACCTCCTGGCACACTCACTTGATTTTCACCATCAATTCTTGTTGGTGGCAAAAGTGGGAAATGTGTGACTTTAAGGTGGTAAGCTGTCAATCACCTCTCATCACCACATGGGCTAGATCTTCCTGGTTGGTGAGGGTGTAAGCATTCTTTTTGGTCTCCTTTGTGGTTCTAATTGGATGTTCCTCACTATTAAGGCGCGGGGGTGCTTCCCAGGACTTACATTATCCTTCCATTTTGGACTGGGGGAGCACCACCAGAACTTGAGCAAGCATGAAGATCTTGTGGGCCTTGGGCAATTTGATGGCCGGAAGGGTAGCCTTCTGAGGCATGATGAGGAGCATCAGGGTGGGCATCGTGGAAGGAATTTACCAACTCATGGCAATAAACAAATTTAATGGCACTTACCCAGCTGTTTTCATAGGAAGAGTATCCCTTCCAGGTGACCAAGTACTGCACTGAATGGTGGGATTTCCATGATTCCAAAACCGTGTTACATTCAGACTTTTTTGAATCCTACAACAGGGTTGGTTCTGGCACAGCAGGCGCTTCACCCTTGAATGGGGATATTTGGGAAGTGTAGAAGATGGGATGCTACTTCCAATGAGTGCGGAGGGCCAACTGGAAAGCATCATTTCCCAAATATCCTCTAATAAGTGAGGGTCAGAGAATTTGCTTACAAACTTCCAGGAGGGAACCTTCATATGCAGGTGTTGTGCATTCAGCATCACTAAGGAAGTCACCTTGATATCATGAGCTGGAAGGTGTTTTTAATCTGCAAACTTCCTGTAATCAACAATTGCCTTAGACAGATGTTCCCACACCAAGTATTGCGTAACCTGGAACTGTTACAAGTGCTCCTTGGACTCAGGTATTTCTTGGCAGAGGTAAATCACAATAAGGAATGAGGGATTAAACCTCAGGGTGACTTCATAGGGGAAAAGCCCATTGACTAGTGAGTGGCATTGTGTATGCAAATTGTACCAGAAAAAGTTCAGTGGCTTTGCTATCCTGAGTGGCAGAGGCATAGAAGTGGAGATAAAGCTTAGAGATCTGGTTGACCCTCTCCATCTGGCCTTCAGACTAAGGTATACGCAGTTGATGGCATGTATTGATTTTCAGAATAACCAGAAATTGCAGTCCAAAAGTGGGCTTTAAACTGGGGCCCTTGGTCACTTAACTCCTTTTGAGGCAGTCCAAACATGGAAAAGACATGTTGACCAAAAAGCCTGGCTTTTCTTCTGAGGTGATAGAAGACATACAAGAAATAAACAAGGAGAATTTAGTAAAGTGGTCTATGACCACCATAACTGCATTGAACCCATAAAAATTAGGAATCTTAACAATTAAGAGAACTGATACTGAGGTCCATGGGCCCTCTGCCTGCTGCAGAGGACGGAAAAGGCCATTTTTACCTTATCTAACAGATTTTGCCCATGTGCACGTCTTGCAATTGTGATTCAAGCTGGGATATTCTTAGAGACATCCAGCCAGTTAAACGTCCACTTTACCAAACCAAGGCACTTTTTATTCCCTGGGTGCCCCATTGTTGGAGATCATGGTGGGCAGAGATAACTTCATCACACAGTTGAGGGAGGAACTCAAGTCCTACTTATGAACAAGACAATCCCCTCTTTAAGAGAATAATGGGTTCACTTGTGGGCTGGCAGTACCATTTGGTCAGCCAGCTCCAGCCCCTCCAAGAAGGACGTCTGTCCAGACAGTACTCGAGAAACCAAAAGCACACCCAGGTCCCAGGAAGCCCCAGAAATTAAAGGAAGAGCAATGGCTAAGGTCTGGGCAGGGGAGATCGCCGTGTTCAGTTCCTGCTCCTCATCCTCTATTGGGATTAAAGAAAGATTCTGACTCAAGAGATCAGGGAGAATGTTCAACAAACCCTCTATAAACTCATACTTGAATTGAAGCTGCACAGGTTACAAAACGTCTAGGCATGATGATACGTCAACTTCTGTGGCTTCCTGAAGTACATTAGGGCCTGGTGGTCTGTTCTGGTGACCACTTCATGCCATGCTCCTTGAAGAAGATATTGCCAGTGGTTGAGTGACCATGACACCATGGCAAAATTCCTTTCTATATATGTCCAAAGATTGCTCTGAGGAAGAGAAATTACATGAAAAGTAGGTGACAGGATCTTCCACCCTGTCATGCTCCTGAAGTAGAACAGCCCCCCGTTGCAGCTGCATAGGCATTGCATGCCACTATAAAAGGCTGGGATGGAATGGCATGTGTCAGAATTTCTCCAAATTCTGTCCCTGAATCCATTTCCCTGAATATTCCTCTGTCAGTTGTGGAGGAGGAACTTAATGAATTCGATCTTATAAAGTCTTCTAAACACAAATATGTTTATATTGATCATGAAATCTCATAAGATTCGATCTTTCAGAGATTAAAAGGATCAGATTAAAGATGAGCCTCTAAAAAACTATGAATACTAAGCCTTTTTGATAATAAGAATGAGTTTTATTTGTAAGCTAATAATCATTATTGTATATTAAAATCTTTGATTTGGGAGAGTCCTCTAAAGTAACTTTGAGAGAACACATGCATTTTTGAAGTATAATTCAAAAATTCAAAAATGGTGCTCACTACAGGGGGCACTCTGAGTTAAGCACCAGTGAAAATGTCAATCACTACAAAGGATTCTCCTTTCTCGCCCAAAGAGTCTCAAAACCATGAACAT
Organism: Massospora cicadina; assembly: GCA_022478985.1. Lineage (NCBI taxonomy): Eukaryota > Fungi > Entomophthoromycota > Entomophthoromycetes > Entomophthorales > Entomophthoraceae > Massospora > Massospora cicadina. Next base: position 56,963 of record JAKSZP010004209.1, on the reverse strand, counting down.
GGTAGTATTTTGTGCTGGGATCATTCTACAAGGACTGAAATTCCCCGGCGCCATCTACATTGGAATTACATGCCAATTTAAAGCTTAATGGTCCCAACATGAGTTTTAAAAAGAATTTTCAAGCACAGCCTGAAGCTTTACAAGACACCATTCACCAATTACTTAATGTAGTCCTTTTTCCCAGAATCCGTTCTACTCAGTCTCAGGCCAGTGCTGTGACCTCTACTATGAGGGAATTATACCAAACCTCTCAGTTGCCCAGGGTTAGTACCAGTGCCTATTTACGCTAGTTTGTGCACCCTGCATTATATTATTTATTTGAAAGTAGTGGGAATACATCATCAGGGGATATTCAATCTATTAGAAAGACATCAATCTTTGAACAATTATGTTTTTGAGTTTCTCATCTCTGCTTCTGCGTTTAGTCAAGATAATCAAGATGCAAATATTAGTAACCATAATCTTATTAATGACATACAGCAGAAAATCGTTTAAATTAATCACAGAATATTTATCTTCATCAACTTTCAGTTTTTAGAATGAGTTTGAAAGATATAAGTCAAATGGAAAGATAACATTAACTATCTCTCTAGCCAAAGCTAGGCGGTGGAAGAGGAAATTAGAAATTGCTTCTAACAATTGGAGCAACTGTTCTCCGACTTTCAAATTTGAGTCAGAATTATGGGGGAACCTCTGGAGTTATTGGCCCACCCAGGGTTCAAGGTCCTCTTGGATCAGTGGGTCCCCCTGGACCTGGTGGACCCAAAGGGCCTATGGGACCTAGAGGACTCACTGGACCTTCTGGATTAGTGGGATCCCCAGACCAGGTGGACCTCCTGGTCCATTAGAGTCGCCTGGAACTCCCAGACTTCCTGGTGCTGTTGAGCCTCCCAGTCCTCCTGGGCCTCCAGGACACCTTCAATCCTCCAGACCTGAAGGCTCTAGTAGTTTGTCTGTACTTAATCTCAGTTCACTTTCTAACATAATTGAACGGTTGCAAGTGCAAATTCATAAAGTAACCTGTGCTTGTAACTTAACTATTTATGGGGCTCCTATTGGCCCCCTCTTGTCATCCCAGTCTTTATCTGATGAGCTGAATAACCTGGGCAAATGGGCTATGGATACTTATCTTTTTCTACAAGCATATATTTAAATTTAAATATAAATTTATTGCGGGGAAGGCCGACCATGAGACGGACACTTCCAAATATGACTCAGACGAGACAAAACTCAGTACCAGGTGAGGCACCCCAGAGAAGCGATGCTATCTCTTGTTGCCAGCGGGAACGCCACTTATGGGAAGGGGGAGGGAACGTGTGTAGGGGGCGTAGCCACTATTGAGCACGTGTGGAGGAAGGGGTCTGATTTGATGAACCAGACTGGGAACCAGGAGGAGACCAGCTGCCGGCGACGTGGTGGGAGATATCCAAACATCCACGCTTGAAAGTGATCCACCAAATGAGACCAGAATCTGTGGACAGCTTCAGGGAGGGTGGGGATGGATCCGGCGATGGCATCCAAGACAATCGTGTGGATAGTCCACATGGCGATTGCAACCACCAGAGCACGAAGGGAGGGTGGGAGGGGGAGGCCATTGATGAAGCAAACATATCTCTTGACAGACTGAAGGGATGTGTTTGATCCTGGCCTAGCAGACGTTGGACTTCGCGCCATATTACTTTAGAGGTGGGGCACTTCTCCAGGCGGTGAAACAGCGTTCCATAATGGCCACACATGACACAGGATGAGTGTAAAGCGTTAGAGCGCTCAGCTGTATGATACACCCGCCTCAGGCAGTGCCACACATGGGAACAGACTTGAGGCTGCAACAGAGGATGGTGTGCGTATTTCCAGATAGTCTTTTGGGTCTCAGTGGAATATGGGATGTCCATCATGTCCAGGTAGTCCACCCTGGATAGGACTTGGGGTCGAATGGGGATCACGCCATCATGGATGGGTAGTCCCTGTACCTCTTGTGTGAACTGAGGAGAGGGGCGGCCTCTTTGGGGTGTATGTCCACTAATACGAATTCTCCACTCTGCGCTTTGCATGGAGAGTAGGATTCGTTTGTAGTGGGTTTTTGTCCCGTGAGGACCTGTGGCTGATGTGTGTGATGCAAGGTATTTCATCAGGGAGTGGGGGTTTGATGGGTTGTTGAGGCCCAAGGCTCAGGAGAAGTTGGAGCGGGCCGCGCGGGACCAGTGTTGGGATGGGAGTGTAGGAGCAGTGACGGCCGCAATCCAGGTGCCTAGGATCTTGGCGGCATGGGCTTTGAAGTCAAGTAGACCCATGCCACCATGATGATGAGGGCCAAACATGACCTCTAGCCGTACTGGTGGAGGGCGGCTGACCAAAGCCAACCTTGTAGCAAAGCATACAGGGATTTGAAGAAAGCTTGGGGAGAAGGGGATGGCGTGGGCTCCAAACCAGACTTTGGATAGGAGCATAGAGTTGGCAAGAACAACCCTGCCAGTGAGGGTAGTAGGGTGGGCTCTGAGAGAGGCGATTCGCTTCGTCACGTTGTCCAGTATATGGCCCTCCATTACTGCTGACGCGTATCCTCCTGCCTCCAACCACACGCCCAGATGGCGTACCGGTCCTATGGTAGGTCGTGGCACAAGGGGAGCACCAGTGGAGCGGTGTGTTTGAGTTAGTAAGGCGTGGACTTGGGCGAGCAGCTGGGCTGGGTTGGGAACTACTTGCTGGGGCCCAGCAGTTCTGGAACTGACCAAGGAGGATGATTTCGGTTTTGGAGGCGTTCAGTGCCACGTTGCTTACCCGGAATATTCCTGGATGAGGGCTTCAAGCGCGCGTGCATCTTTATTATTAGACACCCCCACCACAATCATCTGCAAATGCCATCATCTTGACTGGGGTTTGGCCTGGCACATGGACCCCAGTGAGTTGAGCATTCACATTTCGCAGTAGTGGGTCAAGGCTGAAGTTGTATAAGAGTGGGCTCAGGGGGTCCCCTTGTCGCATGCCCCTTTGAGGATGGACTACATCCGTTAGGAAACCTGGGCCGCGCACAGCCATTGTTGCAGATTCCGTGAGCAGCATCACCCAGTTAATGAAGTGGGGAGGTAGGCGGAATTGTTGGAGGCAGGCCCTAAGGTATTCCCAGTTTACTCTATCATAGGCCTTTTGTTGGTCCAAGAATACAAGTGCCCCAGAGGCTGTGGACTGACACACATTAGCCACAGAGTGCACGTTATCCCAAATTGACCTTCTGGGGATGAAACCGAATTGTTCTGGAGAGATGGTGGCAGATGCTACAGTCCCTAAACGGTTAGCCATGATTTTTGTTAAAATTTTGGTGTCTGTGTTTGTTAGAGAAATGGGGCACCAGTTGGCTAAGTCTAGCCTATCCCCTTCTTGAAAAGTGTGACTGTAAAAGCCTCATGTCCTCCTGGTAGGAGGCGCGTTTCCAACAGGCTTTGGTTGAGTGAGGCTAGCAGCAATGGGGATATATATTTAAAATATTTTTTGTAGAACTCATATGGAATGCCATCTGGGCCTGGGCATTTTTGGTTTGGCGCACCGCGAATGGTAGTCCATAATTCGTTCGGAGTAATTAAATTCATTATTTCCAGGTATCAGAAAATGGTGCGGATATGAGCTCTGTCGAGAAATTCTGCCATTTCAGCCAGCTGAATTGGTTCAGCTCGGTATAACTCAGAGTAATATCTTTGCATTTCAATTGCCACTTCAGCCGGTGTGTCCATGATAGAATTATCCGATCTTCACACCTGTGTGCAGGCCACGCTCTGGCATGGTGCAAAATTTTTTTGAAGAAGTATGCGGTGCACTTGTCACCTTTAGTGATGTGTGTGGCCCTGTATTGGACACAAACCTGATGTTTGTGTTGCCTTTCAAGTGCGTTGAGGTGTGCTGCTGCCTCCGCCCACTTCTGGCCCCATGCAGGGCTATATCCTGAGGCTGGAACATTGGACTCCAAGTGGCCAATTCCACCAGCGCGCACGATATAACTGCCGATGTGGCTCATGAGCGTCTGGATGAGAGATGGTGATAGTGGTGGATGGTGTCTTTTTTGAAAGTTGCCCATGTGGAAATAGGGTCCGCGCAAAATGGTGCAACAAACAATTTTGCCAAAGTTGCCTCTTCCACCCACGTGGAAAATCCTGGTGACGCAAGCTCTGGGGGTGGATTTTGCACCAATGTGGGGCCTTTGCAACTGTGACGGGTAAGTGGTATGTTATCAAGACCAGTCGGTGGTTGGAGAATTCCATTTTTGTTGTTTTGAAGTGGGAGATGTGGGGTTGGAATTTTGCCGGTGCTAGAATAAGGTCAATGCGGGTCATGGACCTTAATTGGCCGTTGTGGATGTGGGGACATGTCATGTTTTTGAGCAGTGGGGCATGTCGCGGCAGCGCATCCATTAACCCAAGGGTGGCTTTTAGAACGCGTAGTTCTACATGACCCTGTGGGGTGTGGGGTGAGGGCAGCCACTGGTCTGTTGGTGAGGTTAACCAACAGTTCATGTCGCCGATTAGGAAAGAATTGGGGGGTAGCAGGAGGGATTTGACCGACGAGAAAAATTCCTGACGCTCTTGTGCACCGTTTGGGGCATAAATGTTGACAATTGTGTGTGCAACATTGGCCCAAGAGAAGGTGACAACGAGCACTCGGTCATTTAGGAATGTTTCTGAAGATGTAAATTTGAAAAAATTGTTTTTCTGAATTAGCACCCCACAGTGCTTTGACCAAAAGGATAGGTATGGTAGGAGCATTGTTTTCCACGCATCCTCAGAACCTCGTGGACAGTGGGTTTCCTGGATAGCCAGGATATCCACGGGTAAATTATTTTGTAAAAAACTCAGTTTCCTAGCCCAGGATGGGGAGGCCTTGAGTCCGGCGATATTCAGCATCCCTAGAGTGAAGGTTTCCCCCATCGCACCTTAGGTGTGAGGGGGTGGGCCCCTGGCCCACCAGCCTCTTCCAGGTCCCCACAGGCTTTCACAGCAGCGCGGGTATTAGCAGCAACGCTATCAGGGTTTTTGTTAATTTTTGCGGAAAGAGTCGCGTTGGCTTTGGCCTTCACTTTTTGTTTTCCCGACGTCGGACGAATTTTTTGCGGTGCGGATAAGTTTGGTGCACTGTCAAGTGGGGCAAAAAAATTTTTTTTTCAGTTGGGATAGGTCCCAAGTCAGTTTCAACCGGGGCTTGGGTGAGATTGAATCTCCCATCGGATCCTCAGATTGAGTGGCCTATTCAGCTTGGGCCTCCCAATCTGATTGGGTGATGGATTCCCAAGTTGCTTCCGCCGTGAAGGTCTCCATGTCCTCCTGGCATTGTGAGTGTGGGATGGTGGTGGTGACCTTGGCCGCTTCCTTGGCCGCAGTCCTACAGGCCTGCTTAGCCTTCTTCTGCTCCTGCAGGGAGATGGGCTTTACCAATAGGTAGCAGCCTTGTGCTCCCCACGGGAAGGCCTCTTTGGTGCTTGCGGTTGGTTCATAGTGCGCCTCTCCGCTGGCCATGGCCGCCGAGGGGTGCTCTTGGAATGTAACACCCTCTTTAATGGGCACGCGTGTGCCTTATGGCTGAACGCATCACAGTGGGTGCAAATGGGGGGCGCGCTGTCCATGGTTACCCGGAATGGGTGGGTGGTGTGCCCTGCAATGTCAATAAAGGTGGAGTGCGGGATCTGGGTTAGGTCCTTCGTGATCTCCTCAGATGGGATCAGAACTGCGATGGCTTTGCCGGTGCACAGGTGTGGCATCAGCGTGAAACGTTGCATTTTGAAAGATTGTATTTCGCCATATATGGCGAGACCATCTTTCAGGTGTTGCTCCAAAATGTCACATTTTACCATAGTAGGCAAAAGTCAAATGTGAGGAAAATTTGGTTCGATTTTGTCCATCTGGTGCATTTAGTTTCGACAACCCATTGCCCTTTGGGGAGGTCAACCACTATGCGCACTGCTGCAGCCTCGTCTGCTGCTATTTTGCTTTCAAAACCTAGGTCCAGCCAACTGCGCGACATGGAGTGAGGTGCAACATACACCGCAGTCAGGAAAATTTTGTGTACATCTTCACAAAATTTTTCCCATAGGGCCATTTTTTGGATGTCCAGAAACACACGGACTCCGAATTCCACCGACAAAAGTGGCTGGGAATGTGGCGTATTGATGTACTGGTTGCATCGTGCTTGCCATGCGAGTATCTCTGGGGAAATTGTGACCGCCAGTTTTTTTTTAAATTTTTTTCTATTCCGCCGGATTCTCCGGGGCGTTTTTGAACGTTAGAGGCCGCGGGCCTTCCGCCTGCTCCTCTTGCTTTGCTTGCCCAACTGCTCCCAGACATGGGCGCAGACTAATCCCCTCTATGAGATTATCAAACTGGATTTAGTCTTGAATTGAATGGGTTGCAAAAGTGTTTGCAACGAGAAAGAAAAGTATCTTTCTATAAGCATATAAATCTAAGGGAAATCTTCTCCAAACCAAGATTGATTCCCTGAAGTTTAAATATCATGTGCAGCAAAGACAAATTTTTGAATTAACCTGAAGATTAAATTAAAAAAAAAGGCCATTCAGAGTTGACCATTGTATTAACAAAATTTGCACTGAGGTTGCCAACTTGCACCCACCATATTCATCCCAAGTCTCCAACTCTAACACTTACATCTTTACCCAACTGGAGCATCTTGGGGTTCATGTCTTAACTGCTAGTGCTCCTATGAGTTTTATACCTATATTCAAAGATAAGTATTCTCCTGGGATAATGAGTGTCATTTCTTTCCTTTAGTTATATGAGAAGGCTCTGGGGAGGCAACGGCTTTTCTAAGATGAATTATTTTTCTAATTGTCTTATCCGTTTGGCCCAAGATATTATGGTTTATCATCTAATGAATTGCACTACTTGGTATCAAGTCAAAGAGGCTTTGTTAAAGAAATTTGGGAGTGAGCAGACCTTATCCTAACCTAAACAGGCTTTTATAGAAATCCAGCCCATTCAAAATGAAGCCATTAAGGATTTTGCACACCACTTCTAATGAGGGGGTGAAGCCTTTGGTAGCCTGTGGTCATTAAATCTCAACGATGCTACTACTGCCATTATGTCCATCTTCACTTCCTGAAATCAGTTGAAAGTCTACCTTATCAGTGTAAGGAAGTAATTTCAAAATATCTTGCCAAATAAGAAAGCCTTGTTAAAACTGCCACCTCAATTCACCAATACCCCCGCATCTATATCTCCTAAAACTGAGTCGTCCTAAAGTGTATGCCATATCTGAAAACTCTTGGACTATTCAATGTAACTATTGTTAAAGATACTTCCATACAGAAGACCGCAGTTTTAATAAGAAATCAGATGAGAAAAAAATTAAGACAAGTCCTATAAGATCTATCATATTGATAAAGGTTTTGATATAAAATAGTGTGATCATATCCCTGGAGAGTATAATAAAGATAAGCATTCTTCTTATTACTTGCCATCCTTGTTGGCGCTGTTTTCACAAATAGGAATTATGATCACTTGTATCAATTTTTGAGTAAACTGAGTCAATACCAAGGCAATCATTAATACTGGCTCCCCCATGAATGTAGTCTCCTCCAAGTTGACCAAGCGGATCAAAATTATGCATGATATGTCCCATTTTAAGGAGTATGGAACTGCAGAGCTCCAGAGTATGCAATTAATTGGAGCTTTTTCTTCATTTCTGTAAGTCCAGGGGAACAGCCCTGTGTGTCAACCAGGCCCTCTTCCCATATACAAACAAAAAGGCTCCAAAGAGGGTGGTGGTACCTCTTGTCACCCAGGGCGATCTTGCCCACGTGGTAGACAAATGTTGGGTAACAGCCCTCCCTCTTTGGGTTCCTCCCCCAGTGCCCACATTCTCCTCTCACAAACTCGTATGCCTGATCAGGGAAATTTGCACCAAAACTGCCGAAATGAAGTCAATCAGGCCAAAAACAAGTGGAAACGAGCCCAATGATTGGGACTCACATAGTCAAAAAGGAATGAAGATCGGCTCATCAGCCAGAATCACTGACAATTTTGATTCAATCAATGCCTTGATCATCAAAATTAACCCCCTTCTAAAATCGTTGGGTATGATCCTCAACGCTCAGGTAGCAGCATCGAACACCATTGACAATAGTTTGAAGCTCCCTCCCAGCCAGTCAGACATTGCAACTGATGCAACATTTCCAACTGAACAAATGGCCCAGCGACTGGGCATGGGCGGGTTGGGCATCCCAAACCTGTTCCCAACCAAATGGGCCCACCCCTACATGGGGTGGCCTTGGGGGATTCCCATTGCTCATTGGGCTAGACGCCATCACACCAACTACCAGAAACACAGTCAAGTCTCAGTTTGGGCACTTGAGGTTGAATTGACAGCAACTTGGCTTGCTGCCAAATACTTTGATGTCAGTTCCCAGTGAACTTATCTGCCCCCATTCCTGAATAATTCACCAGTTAGGTCATATTTGGGGGACCTGATCCCAGCTTGTTTCCTCTCCAATTGACCACTATTTAATCAGTCACTTTACACTGAGAAAATTGTTGGTTGATTTTTCTTCCTTAAATTTTACATTAAAAAACCTTCCCCAAAACTTAGTTTTTATATGTTGAGAATTAAACCGCCTTTTTCACTGACACTCTCATACCCCTCAGGGTTAACAGCCAGGTTTGTCTGGTATTTTATTTTGTGCCTGTATGATATTCTGGCTCATCGGCAGCTATTGGTGAATCTCCTTTCTAGTTTCATATCCATTGTACCAGAAGCAGTGTCTCTGGCATTCTGGTTTGCCGTTCAGGTGCTCTGGCACCTAGGCTGGCAGGCCAGTCTAATCACTACATGCTGTTTGCCTGACATAATCAACCAACCATTATATTTAACCATTTCCGCCTTTCTTGTAGAGATTGGCGCAGCAATGGCCCCTTCTTTTCATCTGAACCAGGTTGTGAAGAATATTTCACCTGTCCACAATAGTCCGGTTCCACTCAAAACTTCAAACCCACACCCCATAGTTGCTGCGGCTATTTTGTCCTTGTCAGTAGGATCTGACATCCCAACTTGCAACGATTTTACCCCCCACAAGAGCCTAGTGGTTTCCCCTGACCCCACTACTATCTCTTTGGTATCACTGGATTTATCCACAACTACCAATAAAGAGAACTCCGCTTATTTCTTATTACCCATGAAGATTAGTGTTGGGTCCCATCACATCTCCTTTGAGGCCCTGGTGGACACCAGAGCTGCGGGCAATTTTATGAGTGTAGAACTGGCCCAGCAAATGGAACTTGACCTGGATTCAGGCCCTTCAGTGATGGTTGCATCGTCAGCCTCCCAAGCCTCATACCTGGTTCGCCAACCAATCACATTTTCAATACACCAGTTCAGCTTCTGTGACCGCTTTTCTGCTATGCCAAACTTAGCATTTCTGGTGATCTTAGGAGTGGGATGCTGGCGCCGGCAACATGTCAAGATCCACCTGGAGTCTAACATGCTGTCATTCATTAATGATCAACTGGAGGGTGAATTCCCCCAATTTACACTCTTAAGAAAGCTCAAGGTCTCAGTTCTATCACTTCCCTCGTCTCTCCTGCGGGCATACCTTCTGATTTTCCAGAAAGTTTAATGTGCTATCAAAGCATTTTTGATTCTGAAAAAGCGGATCATCTGCCTCCTCATACTAGATTCAATTGTGGATTCTGTACAACAGTGGAGTTGGTGAATATCAACTGTCCGTTGTATCCCCACACAGCAGAGGAGGAGGCTGCTCTCAACACTTGGTTGGACAATATGTAGAAAAAAGGGTGGCTGTTTAGAGATGTCAGCCAGTTGCATCTCCCATTGTCTTTGCTAAAAAAGCTGATGGTTCCTTCCGCCCCTGCATGGACTATGGACACTTAATAAAAGTCACAGTTTCCGATCCCTACCCCCTGCCTTTAGAGCAGACAATAAACCAAGCAATCGCCAAATCGTGGGTGTTTTCCAAGCTGGATCTGGTCAACGCTTTTAACCAGATTTGGGTAATGAAAGGAAAGAATGGTTAACAGTGATCTGGATGAAGTGAGGCATTTTCCAATTCCGCATAATGCCCTTTGGGCTGAAAAATGCCCCGCTATGTTTTGACGCATGATCAACAATGTAATGGGTGACCTACAGTTTACTTGCACAGTCGCATATATTGATGACATTCTGATTCACTACCCGACTCCTGAACAACATGCTCTTGACTTGGAAGCAGTCGTGGCCACCTTGCATAAGGCAGGTTTGTTTGTTAAGCCTTCCAAATGTGAGTTCTATAAGGAGGAAGTTATTTTCTTGGAAACCTCATTCTTAAAGATGGCTACGCGATTCCTCCCAATAAGTTGGACGCTATCTGAGAATGGCCAACCCCAACAACCCAGAAACAATTATGAAGTTTCTAGGGAACCATCATTTTTTTAAAAAAATTTCCCCGGCGCTTTCCCAGCTTGCTGCCCTACTCCACCCCCTTACAGGGAAAAATGTACCATTACATTGGTCGCCTGAATGCCAACATATGTTTGAATCAATCAAAGAGGTGTTTCTATCCCCTCCTATTTTGAAACACACGGATCCTGCCAAGCCATATATTGTTGTGTGTGATGCCTCCTCAGTAGCAGTAGAAGCAGTGTTACTCCAAGAATTTGATGGCTTGGAACATCCAGTCACCTATTTTTCCTGAACGTTTAACTCTATGGAGCAGCCTTGGGCCATCTACAACAAAGGAGTTGGCAGCTGTAGCTTGGGCATTAAACCATTGGAGGTACCTGTTACAGGGTGCTCAACATGAGTTAATGGTCCGCACAGATCACCAGGCTCTCTTGTATCTTTGTAAACCCCAAAAATTGGCACACTGGCAAGCACGAACCTATTGGGACTTGTGCAGTTTCAAATTTAAATATGAATTTGTAAAGGTTGCGCTTAATGTACTTCCCAATTTCCTCAGCCAAAACCCCACCCATTGTCCCACAGATTCAGAAAAAGTGGATCTTGTTACCATTATTCCCGCTTCCCAAATTTTTATGATTGTTTACCCCATCATTTCTTCAGCCGCCCTCGCCCCTGATGCCCTGCTTGTGGCTCAGGTCTTAGCTGGTCAAATGGCCTGCCCTGAAGGGGTGGAGTTATTCGAGCAATTGACACTTCAAAATCCTAAACACTCTCTGTACTCCTTGGTGGAGGGACTCATCACTTTTAGGTCAAGAATTTGGGTTCCTCCTCTTTTATGAACCGAGGTATTTCATGCGCATCATGACCCTCCCACGATCAGCCATCTGGGCAACAAAAAATGCATCAAGCTGATTAAGCAAACCTATATCTGGGTGGGCTTAACTAAGGAAGTTCTAGCTTGGATCATAGACTGCATTACCTGTGCTTGGGCAGAGTCAGACCACTCAGGAAGGAAGGGTCTCCTACACCCATTACAACAGGAAGAGGGTCCATGGACATTGGTGTCTGTAGACATTTTTGTCGAACTCCCTTGTTTTAATGGGTTCATGGAAGTGATGGTGGTGGTTGATTGCTTCACAAAAATTTCCCTTTTTATTCCCTGTACTTCTGCAATAACGTCTGAAGAGACTGCTCAGCTCTTTGTACGCCATGTGTTCTTAATGTTTGGTCTCCCACAGGAGATCATCAGTGACCATGGACCCCAATTTACAGCACAGTTTTGGAATGAGCTATATCCATTCTAAAAATTACCCCCTGTCACTCCACTGCTTACCACCCACAATCTGATGGGCAAACCAAGCGTGTTAACCAAATTTTGGAACAGTATTTTCACTGTTACACTTCAGCTGCCCAGGATACTTGGGCTGATGACCTCCCCTAGCCCATTCACTTATAACAATGGAACTCACGCCTCTACAGGGTTTTCTCCCTATGAGGCAACGCTAGGTTATAACCCCTCCTTTTTGGTCAGTCCTTGTATATGCCCAGAGGTTCCCGCTGCAGCAGATCACATTGAGCATATCCAGTCAACCCAGTCCTTAGTCTGGGAGCACCTCACAAAAGCTATCAATGATTATAAGAGGTTTGTGAATCAAAAATGGCTTCCCAGTCATGATATCATGGTGGGTTCTCACGTCATGTTGGACACTCGCCACCTGCGGATCTGGTACCTTCCCAAAAGTTTGCAAGCAAACATTCGGGTCCCCACCTGGTGGAGGATGACTTGGGTAATGATAAATTTCGGGTTGAAACTGCCGGCTCATTGGAAACAGCCTCCCATCTTTCATGTGTCCCTGTTTCCCCATTCAAGGGGATCATCCCCGCCAAACCTGAACCTATTGTGATTGAGGATGCAGAAGAAGCTGAGGTGGAAAACATATTAGCATCCCACAAATCCCGGTGTTCAGTCCAGTATCTCGTGGCCTGGAAAGGATATCCAGCTTATGAGAACAGTTAGGTTAAGGCTCACGATTGTGCTAACTTCATGGAGTTGGTCGAGGCATTCCACAAATCCCACCCTAATGCCCCCGTCCCCCCAGAAGGTCGCTACAGTAATGGCGATCAGGCTACCCAAGGCGCACAAGAATGTGGCCCTTGTGCAGTTTCCTGGCGGCGGTGCCTTCCCTTTTTCCAAAGGGAAGGGTAATGTAAGTCCAGGGGAACGGCCCTTGTGTGTTGACTGGGCCTCTTCCTGTTTCCAAACAAAAAGGCTCTGAAGAGGGTGGTGGTACCTCTCATCACCCAGGGAAATCTTGCCCACATGGTAGATGAACGCTGGGTAATAGCCCTCCTCTTTGAATTCCTCCCCTGGTGCCCACGTTCTCCTCTCCCAAACTTGTACGCCTGATCAGGGAAATTTGTGCCAAAATTGCTGAAATGAAGTCAATCATGCTGAAAACGAGTGGAAACAAGCCCAATGATTGGGACCCACATAGTCAAAAAGGAATGAAGATTGGCTTATCAGCTAGAATTGCTGAAAATTTTAATTCAGTCAATATCTCGATAATTAAAATTAACCCCCTTCCAAAATTGTTGTGTATGATCCCCAACGCTCAGGTAGCAGCATCAACACCTTCGGTGATAGTTTAAAGCTCCCTCCCAGCCAATTGGATGTTGCAACTAATGCAACGTTTATAACTGAACAAACAGCCCAGCGACTGGGCATAGGCGTGTTGGGCATCCTGAACTTGTTCCCAACCAAATGGGCCTGCCCCTACATGGGGTGGCCTTGGGGGATTCCCATTGCTCATCAGGCTAGACGCTGTTGTGCCAACCACCAGAAATGCAGTTGAGTCTCAGTTTGGGTGCTCAAGGTTGAACTGACAGCGACTCAGCCTGCCACCAAATTCTTTGATGTCAGTTCCCAGTGAACTTATCTGCCCCCATTCCTGAATAATTCGCCAGTTAGGTCAAATTTGAGGGACCTGATCCCAGCTTGTTTCCTCTCCAATTGACCACTTTTTAATCAGTCGCTTTGCACTGAGAAAATTGTTGGTTGATTTTTCTTCCTTAAATTTTCCATTAAAAAACTTTCCCCAATATTTAGTTTTTGTATGTTGAGAATTAAACCGCCTTTCTGCTGACACTCTCATACCCCTTGGGGTTAACTGCCATGTTCGTCTGATAATTTATTTTGTGCCTGTACAAGATTCTGGATCATTGGCAGCTATTGGTTAATCTACTTTCCAGTTTCATATCCATTGTACCAGAAGCAGTGTCTCTGGCATTCTGGTTTGCTGTTCAGGTGCTCTAACACCTAGGCTGGAAGGCCAGTCTAATTCTTACATGCTGTTTGCCTGACACATTTTCCTTGAAGATCAAAAAGTTAACTTTTATGGTACCTGCAATTGTTTTAGATAACTTTGAGTTTTGTCCTTCTCTTGGAGACCCATTTTTTAAAAAATTTGATGGGATTATTAATTACCCCAACTCTTCTCTATCCCTTTTGGGGTATAGGGTTCCGTTACCTTTATCTGAACATGCCCTTATTCAACACAACAAGTGTCAGGATTGTCTGTTGGAAGGTACAAAAAGGTCCTATTCTATTCAGTATTATGTTGAAGAACCTTAAGTAAGTTTCCCTCTAAGACAGCTGACTTTAAGAAGGTATGACCATAGCCCTGATTCCGTTGTTATTCCTCCAAAATCTCAGCTTATTGTTGATACATTTTTACATCTTGCTATCCCAAGGGCCATTTATTACAAATTCAAGGCGTATGAAACCCTTCTATCAAGGTTGTTTTGCCTTGTACCATGGTTCTGGACTATGCATACTAAAGCCTTAACCGTTTTACTGGCTAATCTACTAATGAGTCAAAAACTGCGTATTGGAAGACTCCAACAGCCTATGTTAAATTAATGCCTTTTCTTGAATTTATGATGTTAAGATTTTCAGGAGTTTACAAGATTTTGGACTAAAATCTCATCAGGAAATCTTTACTGTAGGTCCCAAAATTATAAAACCTCTTACTACAGACCAAGAAAAACTAGTGTATCAACTACTAGAGGAATATTCCAATATTTTCGTAAAGCCTAACTACAATTTTGTTAAAATGAATGAAGTGATGCATACCGTTGAGTCTGGGGAGCATCCTCCTATTTGGGCTAAGACTTATTGGAAGTCAAAGTTGAGGAGGCACAAGTCACCAAGGAGTTGAATAAACTATTAGAAACCGGATTATTAAAACCCTCCAATAGTCATGGGCCTCACCGTTGTTATTGGTAAAGAAGAAAGATGGCTCTCAATGAATGGTTGTGGATTATCATAAGTTAAATGCAAGTACTCGTCAAGACAACTATCTCTTACCAAGGATCAATGATTCCCTTAGGTTGCTTGCTGGCTCTACATACTTTTCTGCAATGTATTTAGCCAGTGATTTCTGGCATATTGAGTTAGCCCTTGGAAGACTGGGCCAAATGTGCTTTGATTTCTATTGAGAACTTGTATGAACCAACTCATATGCATCAGGGTTGAAAAATGTTTCAGCCACTTTTCAGAGCCATGGATGGAATGCTCCGTGATTTAAAACTGACCTGCGTCCTGATATATTTAGATGACAAAAATGTGTTTTTGAAGATTTTTACCAAGCATTTGGACCACTTATGAGAAGTCTTTAGCTAAATTTAGATTCCTCGTTAAATCTCAAACCTTCCAAATGTTCCTTTTTCCAGAATGAAATGGAGTTTTTAGGGCACAAGGTTTCAGATAAAGGGATTCAACTCTGCCGGACAAAGTTGAGGCCATTAGTTGAATGTCTCCTCCATCCTCTTTGCTTGATATACAGGCTTTCCTATGTATGGTCAGATATTATAACAACTTATATATAAATTTGCTGATATGGACGAACCTCTAATTTATTTATTACAAAAAGGTGTATCATTTGAGTGGTGCTCTGCTCAGGAGTAATCCTTCAATCCTCTCAGAACTTCTCTTTTCAAAGCGCCTGTTTTATTCATCCTCAATTTGATAAACCTTTTTATTTTTCATACCAACGCAGCTAAAGTTGCTATTGACGCCATTTATCTCAGTATGATAATTATCAAATTGATCATCCCGTGCTTACTTCAGCAAAACCCTATCTAAGGCCAAGCGAAATTGCAGTATAATTAAATGGGAGTTTGTTTATGTCAATCAAACACTTCCAACCCTTCTTATACGTCACCCACTTTTTGGTTGTTACCAACCATTCTTCTTTGAGATGAGCAAAATAGGAAGGGTCCAGATGAGAGGTTGTCTCGATGGGCTTACAATTGCAAAGTTTGATCTTTGATTGTTCATTGTTCAGGTACCAAACATTAAAATGCTGATGGCCTATCTCAGCTGCCTGTGTTAACTTTGGATCCCCAGAATGGATGAGCGGTTATATGATTTAATTAGTCGACCTGAGCTGTGGGATAAAGAGTCTGAAAATGATCAAGTCTTCCTTAAGATCATTACTAAGGATACCATGATTCAAGAGGGATCTTTTTATAGGAAGATCGACTCTAAATGGTTAACTTATTATATCCAATTTAGCAGTCTGATGCTGTTATGGAAGGGCATAGTCAAGTAGGTCACAGTGGCCTGAAGAAGACGCATAAGTGGTTCAAATACAGATATTACAGGAATAACATAACCGCTTCTATCAAAAAGCTCTTGACGCATGCATTATCTGTAAAAGACATGGTGCCTTTAACCCTAGTTACTAACATCAAGTGTTTCCACTGACTAAGGCTTTCAAAAGTGGTGATTATTGATGTGGGACCCTTGCCTCAGGGGTTGCATGGGAACCAATATTTTGTTATGCTGTTGACCATTTAACTAAATGAGTTAAGGCCTTATCAATTGCTACTCCCTCTACTAAGACAACTGCGTTGTTCCTCTACCATCAAATCATCACTCAAGATGAGTGTTTCAAGGTTCTTATGTTAGACAAAAGGACTAATTTCACGTCCCACCTTCTACAGAAATTGTCAAGGTTGTTTGATATGGCTCAACAGTTTGTCGTTTCTTATCACTCATCAACTAAAGGGGCTATTAAGTGAGTCAATGGAAACTTAGTTTCCATTTTGAGGAAAATGGCCTCCTAGGACCCATCTCAGTGGAGATTTTATTTACCTAGTGCTTTGTTCGCCTACCAAATCAGTTACCATCATATTAATATGTCATCTTTTAAGTGTATTTACGGATGAGATCCTTCTGTTCCCTTGATTGTCCAGGAGATACTTGATGAGAGTGTTCCAGAAAACTCCAATCTGGTTATGAGAAATCAGGATGATGAAATCATTCGCCTTAAAGCTCAAGCAATGGAGTCAATTGAAGGACCACCAAAAAGAGACCCTTAGGAGTAACCAACTCAATACTACTTTACCTGAGTATCAGGTTGGAGACTACATTATGTATTATCACTCTCGCCTGGTGGGCAAATGGAGAAATTGGAATCTAACTGGTAATGCTCCTATTGAGTCATTTTCATAAGAAGGCTTAACTATTTGATTTTTCATGATGACAGGAATAGTTGTAAATTGTGTTCATCCTAGGTTTCTGAGGATTCATCCTCCTCTGCAATTAAATCTTGGAGGGGAGGGGAAGTGTCAGGATCTCGCCAAGTTATTTCATCCTGAAAATCCATTTCTCTGAATATTCCTTCATTGGTTGTATAGGAAAACTAATTGAATTTGATTCATCAAGTCTTCTAAACACAATCAACACTTATCCCAATCATTTAATCTCAGAATATTCAATCTCTCAGAGATTGAAAAAATCATATTGAAGGTGAGCCTCTACAAAACCTAAAAATATTAAGTTTTTCTGATAAAAGATGACGTCTATTCACAAGTTAATAAGCATTATTATATATAAAATCTTTTATTTTAGAGTACGCTAAAGTAACTTCAAGAGAACACCTGCCATTTTTAAGTGTAATTTAAAACCTCAAACGCATGTTTAAGAACTGGGCCACCTTAACCACTTCCTTGATTGCTAATTAAGCATTGAAACTCATCCTTCCCTTTAAAGGGAACGGTTTCCTGTCAGAGGATGAAGCGGCGCCACCAACAGTAAGAGTGAAGAATAAAACTTCTTTAAAGAAGATGATAGTACCCAGGACACTTTGCAGCTGCTTCTGGGTGGTGGTCGTGGGCCATGAAAGGATGGAATTGAGTTTACTGGGAGGAATGGAATACCCATCCAACAAGACCAGGTTACTCATGAAGGTGTCCTTTGTTAAAAAACTGGAATATTGAAGCTATCGCATAAAGGTCTTCCTTCTGAAGTGCCACCAATACCGCCTCTAAGTCCTTCACATACTGTTCAGGAGTGAGGAATGCAACAAGATGACATTGATGTATGCCACCATGCAAGTGAAGCGAAGATCACTTACAACATTGTCAATCATGTGCTGGAAGATGGCAACCATGAGTTCTTGAGTCCAAAGGAATAACGTGGAACTGGAAAGAAACCCTTCTAGTCTAAATGGCTTATAAGACACTCCTGGTCTTCAGCTACCCGAATTTGATTTAAGGGTTCATCAGGTCCAGCTTAGAGAAACCCAAAGACTTGGCTTTCACCTGAATGATGGTTTGTTCGATGGGAAGGGGAAGGGATCATGCACCATGATATTATTCAAATGACCATAGCTCATGCAGGGGCGCAGAGAATCATCAGTCTCTTGAGAAAATTTATTGGGGATGCAATGAGAGAAGAATTCCAAACTACCCACCCTTTATGAAGCATATCATCTAGCCACACTTCCAAGGCCTTATATTCTTTCTCCATATAGGGGTACAGAGGGAAGTTAACGTTAACTAAATCTACTGTCAGATGGAAGGGCAGATCATACTCTGAGTTATATGGAAAATAATTGTATCAATTTTTATTGAAGATGTCTTTATAAAGCAACAATCCAGGAAGGGAAATCAAGAGTTAAATCAGTATGGGAAGGAGCTGCTGTGAGAAAGCCCCACAACTCTGGTAGGGAGAAGGTATCAATAAGTGGGAAATTACCACATGAGTGGGGGTTCTCAAAAGACAAGAGATTGAGCTTCAGGATGTTACTTACCTGTTGATGACGCCATAAATTACCACAAGCATGACTGGAAATAACAAATCTGGCACCGCGGTAAACCAGTCACAGAAGACAATTGATGCACAGAAAATAGGAACAGGCCTTCTCACCGCATAAAAAAGCATAAGGTTGAAGAAGCGCCTGATATTAAAGATCTTACCTCAATATCTAGATCCAGATACTGATCAACTTTTTAATCTCATAACATTCCAGGATGCTCCTGTATCCAATAGAGCATTGACAAATACCATAAGGAACCTCAACTGAATCATAACAGGCAACAAAGAGTACGCATGATCATGTTTATTTGCAACTTTAGGAGACAGAACTGTGGAAAATGGAGTAACCAATGGATATATACTGGAATAGCTTCAAGGAAAGGAACTGTTGCTCCTTCTAAATGGATCACCTTATCCTCTGCCTGTTTTGTTGCAGACAACACAGGCACCTACAGATTTAAAACTATTTGATTTACAGAGGCGTCAGACTTAACAAGAGGTAAAACATAAGAACAAATTACTGTGGCCTAAGGGGGGAGTGGAACGGGAGCTGAAACAAACAACAAACCAGCAATTGTGACCTGGCCAGGATGGGCTTGCTATGGGTAGAAAAACGAGCAGAAAAATTAAAACTAGAAACTAGCGTATTCATTAAAATTATCTGGGTCAAAATGCAATTCTTAACTGTGACATTTAAGATTTTACCAAATAATGAGGTGACCTTCCATAAACCAACAAGCCAATTCAGGGAGGAACCTTCTGCTCATAGAATAGAACTTAATTATCATTCCACCTATAAAGGAGGGTAGAGAAGGATATGAATCGTGGTCACTCTATTATGTCATGGAGCTACTGATATAATTAAGACTGTATTGATACTCAGGATGAGTTACCATCCACAGAAATAGACAGAATACCACTGTTGCAGCCATCTACACAGTTAGATAAAAAATTGAATAAGGACATTACCAACAACTGCCAGGCGAAACCAAAAGTTGGCACACATAGTTGAAAAATTAATATTGCAAGTGACTTAATTTAGTAAAAATTGGGAAAATCAAAGGATTTTATAGTGAAACTAAGGAAAGGGAGATAATAAAATGGAGCAACATCAGTAACAGTTGGGGACTGTTACATTATAAGACTACTATGTAGGGAATAGGGAAAAGGTGCATGAATTGCCTGAGCGATATTTAAAATAGAGCAATAGCTGATCGACACACTAACTGGTTACCAATGTTGATTTGGATCCAGCTCACAAGCCAGATTGGTATCAAAATTTACCAGGTTTTATTCCCTCTTGATTCTGCTTATGCACTAATGACAATTAATGCAATGGGTGACAGGGTGCTCCCAGTGACAGGGTGCGCCCAGGGCCAGGGCAGTTATGGGTAGTCTTATCTCAAAATAAATGGGGTTGGCCATCCAAACCTGTTGGGGAAGACTCACCTTTACAGGTGGTAGGAGAAAGTTGATGGGAGATTTTGAGTCAAAGGTTGACTCATATGATTCAGAAAAAATTCAAAATTGACTTATTTAATGTAATGGACTTAAAATAGGGGGAAACGCTTTCTGAAATGGTGGGGAGCTTCAACCTTGTTGTTAAAGATGGCTTTTGGCCACCACAACCTTCTGAAACAAAACCTTGATCTTCTCCACCAATTCCTTGGTAGTGAGAAGGGGGGAAAGGAGCAACCTTCATGGGGTAAGATTGCACTCACCTCTCATCAACCACATGAGCTAGATCGCCCTAGTTGGAGAGGGGTTAAGCAGGCTTCTTTGCCCCTTATTGGTTCTAAAAGTTATGTTACTCCCTATTGAGGTGCAGGGGGTGCTCCTAAGGACTTAAAAAGAGCTCTAGTCCCATAGTTTAGTTGATCACTTGAAAACAATCATAAACTTATTATCTTGGTTCCAACATATTTCTATAAGGTTTCTGTCAGAAAATTAAATATTTTGGATGGTAAAGCTATAATATTGACTGATGAATCATTTGATATCTACTGAAATTACAACAAAAATATTAGTAACAATCTAATGGGATTTTATGTCAATTGTGGATCTTTCATTTGACTTAGAACTTGTAAGTTTTTAGTAAAAAGAAACCACTATAGGGTTGAAGCTTAAGGAATACCAGTTAGTTTAAAAAAGTCAAACTCAGCTGTATGGCAGAAATAGTGAATCCAAACTTCTAAAACCTAATTGGCAAAAGTGGAGCGATCACCACAATAATCATAAGAATGACGATGATAAGATAAGAGAGGGACCTTTGGGAAGAATGACCAGCAGTGTGACTCTGCAGGCGTAGGAACAACCTAGCGAGAAATCCCTGGAATTGCTGTAGCACAACTATACTGATAAATAAAGATATTTCTATAAACGCATATCATTTTAGCTTATATTTAATCTATTTCAAGGAACAGAAATCATCATATTGGCTTCACGTTGCATCAGTGGTATCTAGATCCTGTGAAACTTTCCACCAGATTATTTTTATTCATAAATTCCATCTGCCAAAACAGGATAAAGGTGCTCACCACAAGAGGCCCATTGATTAAACCCAAAACAACAACCATATCTTGAGACATGAATGGTTACAACCACCAACCCATTTACCTATATCAAGACCTTGTGAGTTTCAGAGAGAAGTATAATGGCAAGACCATGGAGACCTTGTATGAGAATCTTCCTCTCTTCACTGTGAGCACTCCGTCTGAACTAGGTGAAGGTCCAATAGAGATACAACTTTCAGCCTGTCTGACGCTGGAGTAAGCCCAATTTAGGAGGTTGACCAACGTTAGCCCTGAGCAGCTCCGCCACATCATGGAGTGGCTCCTTAGAGGTACCGCCTCTATGATGGAGATATCATAGAGAACTTCATGAGTATTTTCTTAGCCAACGGGATCAAGCTCAGTGTTGCGAGCTGTAAATGTCCTACTTAGACGTCACCAGTACTGGCCTCATGAGACTTATTAACTCCCGCAGAAATGCTGTAATATATAGTTGCTTATGTGCAGCCTTAATTCAGCAGCTAATGAGAGTGCTGGCACGCCACAACTTAATAATTGGTGACGTCATTAGATCACGCAGGCCCAAAAGAATGCTAACCGCATTCTTCTGGAGTGCCCTGATAAAATGTTCATGGAGGTCAGAGGAGCGGTTGTTCAAATTCAACTCATGCTACAATGCACATAAATGCATGGATCTATTGGTGCCTCATCTGAACTAAGAGCTCCCATGGGTTCTGAGGGAAATTTTGAACTGTTGAGGCCTTACTTCAGAATGAATTAGAGATATCATCATGCTAGAGGTAATACCGAGCTCTTATGCAGAATGTGACTGACTGGGTGTCAAAAATCAACACTGTTGTAGTGCACATCAGAGATCACGTCATCTTTTTGGAACGGCGTGTCACTGACCACATAGATTCAGTATTTTTCAACCTTATTAAAACTCCATGGAGAGTGGAGTAATTACAAAACAGCTGAAGACCTGAATACCTCATTCCTCAGATTTACTGAATACAGACAATTATTAGACCAGTTAGATTGGGTAGAGGTACTCAGTAGTGCCAACTGATTCAGACCTTTACCTCTTCCATTTGTAAAATTGGTAGAATACGCCAAGCTTAGGGCCAATTTGGATAATTTGCATCAATCCAATGAAGAGTTAGACAGCAATGAACATCACTCATGAACCACTTAATAACATGTTCAGCCAGATCTGCAACGTCAAGTGTAAGAATTCCCAACTGAAGGGAACCCTTGATGACATATTCAAACATCTGTAAAGCTTCTAGTTAAGATTAGAAGCAGGAAAGAAATACTGACAAGATTTGCAAAGTGAGATTGAAAAAAATCAAACGATATTTTAAATAAGGGCATTGTCAGTGCATTAGATCAAGGCAGAAGAAATCATCAAAGAACTCTTTGCTAACCGGGATGGTGAAGAAAGCCAGTTAATGGACAGTAACAGCTCTAGAGACAAATACTATGCCTCTCCTAGAGAGATCCCTCCTGTAGTCATAGTAATACTGACTGAGGAACCCGCTACCCCCTAAATACTGCAGCGGACTCAGGTTTTGCCCCTGATCCATATACACTCCTCATACTGGTGCAACGTTTACCATGCAATAAGCAACTCAGTTTGCCCCTAGATCATGCAGGCCAGAGTGAGACATGAGTTTTCGCATTGATAAGCGACCCCCATTTAATTGATATGGAAAAATGCATGTATTTATAAAGCATCAAACTCACTGTCAAAGGAGCTTCATACCATCATAAGGAAAAGCTACTTATATCTAATTTAGATGTTGAGAGTGCTAACCAAGTCACTTGCTAGTTGAAAGACAGCTCAGTCACCTATCAGAAATTCAAGGACATGTTGCTAAGACTATTTGGAAATGTAGAAAAATGGCTCAACAAAAGGCCGATTTTTTGATGATTGGGTTCCAGCGGAACAAAATCCTGATAGGTTTTGCCAATCAATACACTTTGGAAGCCCACATCTTAGTAGGGTGGGCATACAATCAGAGGCTGACATTAGGATAACAATGACTTAAGCAGCGAAACCACACTGTGTGCTCTTTAATGCGATGGACCAACTTTTTCAAAGAGATGTACCCCTACTCAAAATTATCACTTGCCTTTGACAACTAGAACAATTTTAGACCTTACAACTCAGAAAAGAAGTCATTGATGGCTGTTGCTAGGGCTCCTCTTCAAGTGCCCCGCCACAGGCAACCTATAATCCTCTGCTCAATCCTCTGTTAGGTACTTTTAGTGGCACTTGGAGATGAGATGCCTCTGGAGTGAAGTACCAAAACTGCAGGCAACAAGGACAATTTGCAGTACACTGCCCCACCAAGCGGCAAGTCCAAGTTGTATAGCCAAACTAGTATTACAAGAGAAGAGATTAGGTGGAGTAAAGAAGGGACACTCTATCTCCGCTACTTTGACTTCAATTGTCCTGACTGAAACCAATGAGACGCTCCATAATGGAACAGGCAACACCACCAATGAGCTGCTGAATCAACAAACCTATGACAACATACCTGTACTGATCCACTCACTGACTAGGAAAGTGGCAGCAGAGGAGGCCTGCTGTGAGATTCAGAAGCCCTACGCCTGCCAAACTAGAGCAAAACTCTCTGGACAAATCCCAACCCTCATCAGATGTGCCATTGCTTAAAGGAGTAAATGCTACCATCCCTGTGAAAATGATCACCAAGGATGACCCCCAGATTAGAGATGGTATCATGAACTTCCCTGAAAAAAGGGATTCATTGGATATACATATACTAAACAATCAAACTTTTATTTAAAGTGAATCTATTGTGATATTTTTGTGTCAAAGACTAAATTTTTCGCAATCATAGACACTGGCGCATCTGTTAAAATAGTATCAACGAAATTGGTGGCCAAACTACCGCTGAAACCTAATTTAGAACAATGGGTGGTATATGAGATGGCGAGGGTGTAATACCATTTTAGAAGGGGTGTACAAATCGCTACCTCTTCAATTTGTGCCAATTACCATATCCACGCCAGTGATCATGTTAACCAACCACAGCTACAACATGTTAATTAGAGCAGCATTCATGCGCCACTTTGGTGCAGTAGTTGAAATGGTTGAAGAAACATTTAAGATTCTTGGACGAAGATCCTGGTCTATTTTAACTCATGTGGTGTGCTGAAGGATCCCGCCTGCACTGGCCACGTTAACCTCATGTACCAGGATGTGGAAGTCCACATCTGCTACCAGGACTGAAAAAGAGAAATTGGATCATCTCTAACTAATTAATGAGTATAAGGGGATACCTCTGCAATGTGCGAGCACCAAAATGATACCCTCTGGACACCAAGTCATAAGGGGGCCAAGCTTGAAATAGATATACTATAGGACTATAAGGGGAAGTCTTTACCCCTATCAGCAATCATGCCTTGAACCCCACATGGCTTCAGATATGATACTAACAGGGCTAAAGAAATAAAAGTGATGCTGGAAAATTGTCAGAAGGGGCCGCTGACGGTCCAGAGGTACCAGGTGGTAGAGTACCTACACTTAACCCCATTGACGAGTTCAGTAGTTTACACATATTCAGATTGCTAAAAGAGTTTGGGCTCTTCAATGAAACTTAAGCCAACTTATTGGCCGTGGTCCTAAGAGAAACTTTAATGGGACTATTGGATGAGAAAAAGGATTGTGAATTTGTGCTATTCAAAAATGAGATAATTTGCCACTAACTACAATGACTTGGTATGTGTTCACGGAATTGTCTACCATTTGGATAAAAGAGATCATGCCCCCATCAAGTACTGTCCAATCAACTTTACCTGAGACATGGAGGAAGTAGTTTTCAAAGAAATTGGTAATCTACTAAAGAAATGAGTGCTGAAGACGTCCAAAAGCCCCTGGTCTTAATCAGTGTTGAATGTCAAGAAGAAGGACATTAATAACTGAGTGATTATCAACTACTGAACACTTAACGTCAATTAAAAAGCCTCCTACCTACTTCCAAGGATCAACAACGCATTAAACTGCTTGGGCGGTGCCCATCTTTTTTCTTCCATGGACTTGATCTCAGGTTAATGGCAGATTGAGCTACCAGAAGCTGAACAAGAGAAATTTGCGGTAATCACTTCCAGGGAATTATAGCCCACTGAATGCCGCAAGGTCTGTGCAACGCCCTGGATACGTTTCAGAGGGCCATGGAGACCATCCTTGGAGACCTCAAGTTGTCATGAATTCTTGTCTACCCCTTGATGACATTAACTTTTCATATGAACGTTTTTGAAGCATCTGAACATTTAGAGGAGGTGTGTCACTGACTCATGGCGTCCAACACAAAAATAAAGCCCTGAAAATGCAACTTCTTAAAGGGCTGCTAGAATACCTTGGGTTCATAGTAGACACTAAAGGACTTTAACTACAGCTGGCCTAGATAGAAACCATTAGTAAGATGGTCTGTCCAGGTAACAAATGTAATATTCAAGTATTTTTAGGAATGGTCAATCACTACTGATGCTTTATTACTAACTTTAGCTGTATTGGGGCCCCACTCTTCAAATTTTTAAAAAAGACGCCACGTTTTTGTGGACACAATGATGCCAGAGTGCCTTTGACACTCTCCAGATGACGTTAATCAATGCCCTGGTGCTGCAATATCTGAATCTCAAGAAGGAGTTCATCATACAGACTGATGCCTTCCTCTCCACTTTTGGAGTGGTACTATCACAATGGTATAATGACAGCGTGAAGTAGCCCATCACTTACTGCAGCAGAAGTCTAACCTGCTATGAACAGAACTACACAGTGATTAAGCGGGAATTCTTAGCTGTGATTATGTGTACAAACAGTATTATTGTACTCTATGGAGTGAAGTTCAAGGTTTTGATTAACCAAGCCTCCTTGTGATGGTTACAAAATCTTTGGGGGCTGAAGGGACACCTCACACGGTGGGCTCTCAAGCTACAAGTGTATGACTTTAAAGTAATTCACCACCCCAGTGCAAAGCACCAGAACGCCAACTGTTTATTGTGTCTACTGACTGTTTCCATAACAGCATACCTTACTGAATAAATACACATAAAGATGAACATCAGCAATTATACCGATGAACCACCTCAAGTCATCTGGGATCCAAACGGGACAAGGGTTGATTTTTTATGGAAAAATGGTGAGATATAAAAGAAGGTTGATGGTGAGGTGAAAATTCCAAAGCTCTTTGCTTAACTGGATATTATCATGAATGCATAAAAGGTGGTGGGACGTGGAGGGCTACATAAAATGCTAGAATTACTATGACTGCAATATCATTGGGAGATAACGTACTTCAACATTCTCAAAACAATCTTTGCTGACACCAATGTCAAGTGAGAGAAGCCCTTACACAAGAGGACCTCCTACCATATTGTGCATCCCCCATTTGTATGGCATACAGTAATCATTGATATTATGGGGTTCTTGCTGATGGCGCTAATCACTCCAAGTACATCATGGTAGCAATAGAACATTTGAAATGAAGGGAAGAGGCACAAGTAATAGGAGATTTAGGGGTGGTAACCGCTGTAAATACATAAATTTTTGCATCATTAAACAGCATAACTGTCTGAAGTTCATATTTATTGACAATGAGACCAACTTCACCTCAATTTTCCTCCCCAAACAAGATGAGTTAATGGAGAACTGAGGGACACTAATGACCTCATACTAACATGAGTTTAACAGAATTGTCAAACGCGTTAACAGGACATTAGTGAAATTACTCAGAAAGCTTGCGAGGACAGACTGTCATACTGAATCTCCCTCCTCTCCCCCACATTTTGAGTATATCAACTATCACTCAGCGACAGGGAAGAGTCCCTTCAAACTACTCTATGGGAGGCTTCATCCCTGACTCTGCTACTCTACTCCTATGTAAAGAATATTGACGAAATAAACCCACAACGCTGTAGAGTGAATCTAACGTCCACGCCATCAAACTTCAGAATGAATCATACTCAATAAGCATGGCCAAGAAGATCAAGGATTATGGAACTGATCAATGATGGCATACATAATCTGCAGTTTGAGATATGATAGTATTTCCTTTCCATGACCAGCATGGATTTTGATAAAGGAGCAAACTAACTAATATATGGATCAGACCTTTTAAATAATAGAGAAAATTTCCACCAAAACTTATAGGATCAAGGAGACATCAAGTAACTGAGTTATCAACTGAGTGCATGCTAAGTTCCTCCAGCCATATAAACAATAATAAAACACATATATACATAAAAATAGCTAACTAAAATAATCATAAAATATAGTAAAATAATAAATTAAAACAGGAAACAAAAAAAAGGAAAGATATATATAAAGCTAAAAATAATTATCAAAAAATAGCAATACTAGATATAAAGATAGCAAAAGCAGATATATGATTTGTAAACTAGCATCCCATACCATAACTAGCGTCATTGCCGTCAGACCTCTCTGCTATCTCCCATGATAACCACCAATGAACGCCCACTTTGTCAACTTCCACCTATGTGACTTAGATATCTCAGCTGCGCTAAGTGCCATGGCTTCTTTTTTCACAGAAAAAGACTCAATCCTAGAGATAGTGGCATCAGCGACGATTTAGAGGATGATTTTCCCTCAGAAAGGAGGCTTCCACAGACAGTTTTCCAGACAAACAATAACTAGGAGCCCTTGGCTGGGATTACGGAAAGGCCAAACTATAGAGCATGATTGAGGGGGACGCGCTCCTAAACAACCAGGAGAAGATCCTATAACCACAGTCGCTGACTATTGAGAGACAATAAGGAATAGGTGATGAAGGGGGATGCCATATGAAGCAGGCAAACTAGGAGTTGTGTCCCAGATTGAGAGAAAAATGACGCTCCAAGCGATAAGCAATTCATGAAAATTGTCCAGGCTGGGATAGGCGTGGGGAAAGGAGACAGACACAGAAAATATGCTTAATGGGCCCACCCAAGTTCTGTCCAATGACAATCCATCATATAATTAAGTTCGTCAGGGAAAAGAAGATCATATCTCTGATGAGTGACATTAAAGATAGATACTGATTCAGGTCATTAGCTTCCAAAGCCTGCTTTGTGGCGTAAACCCCAGAATGCATCCAGTTGAGACAGTTATCTTAGAAGTTTACCCCCAACAAACGGAAGTGGGCTGGGGTGAAAGGAAACTCACATGACCAGCTATTCAGCACCTATAAAATGAAGAAAGAATCTGACAGACCAGAACCACCCTGAATGGTGCTCAGCAGTCAGTGGTAGCATCAGATGAGCAAAGCTTACCACCAGGCACCGCGCTACCTCAGTAAACAAAGGCCCCACAACGCTCTCAACCATAGCGTAATCTTGCCATAAGATTCCTGAAAGGGGCGCGCCAGAACTTCAGGTAGTTGATAAACATTGGGGGAAGCTCCTCTTGAGCCAGAGCAGCTGTAACATCCACCAACATCACATCATCACCATGGACTATGGGAAACTCAATTAATGGGACTGAGCTAGGAGCAGGCACACCTACATAGGGCCATATTCTGAGAAAATATGAAGCTGTACGAGTGTGAAGTTGAACCAAGAAGGACAAAGACATTGCTTAAAGTTTGGCAACTGAAGGTCAACGCCTAAGAAGACTATCATTCTGCCACGGAGGAAATGTTGGAATTAAATATAACTGAATGATAAGCCTAAACTATTGACTTAATATTATTAGCCATCCAGCAAAATAATTACAAAAATTATTAGTAATTAGCTAATGGGAATTGATGTCTATTATCAAACAAGATTTGACCTAGAACAGATAAAATTCTGATAAAAGAAACTACTAAAGGGTCAGAGATTGAGGAATAATAGTTGGTCTAAAAACTAAACTCAGCTTAATGGCAGAATTAGTGAACCCCTTTTACTGAGACCTAATTAGTGACATTTGAGCAATCACCACAATTAGCATAATAATGGTGATAATGAAACAAGGAGGGAACCTTTCTGAAAATAAACCAGCAGTGCAACTATGTATTTATAGTTACAACCTAGTGAGAAATCCCAAGACTTGGTGATATTTTTACTCTACCAATAATATATATATACATGTATTGTTTTCATATATATATTTTTTATATCCTGAAAAACAGAACTCTTCACTCTGCCTTCCTGTTGCATCAGTAATATCTAGCTCTGTGCAATTTTCTGCAGGTACAAACATTTATAAATGCTCACTGACAGTAATATGAAAGATTCTTAGTCATCTATCATTTTTATAATAATATTTCATATTTTTTAAAAGGTTTTGTGGCACATTGCATATATAAAATATTAAGGGACATTAATAAATATTAACGCATTTAATAAATTGTAGGAAACTAAGTTAAATGTTTCACCCATACTAGGGTAAATCCTGAAAGTTTTCCTTAAAGCCTTGATGAGGGAGACAATTGTATTCTGGAAGAATATGAAGCTCATATTAACATACTCCTTAGTAATAAAAGTTACTTAATTTAAGTAGGTCTATTCCATGCTGTTGGGATTCAGTTTAGCATATATTAACGAGATCTCAACATGGGAAAGCAAACTGAAATGGTTCAGGATCATCACCAATGTAAATCATAAGACTTTGCTGTTTAGTCTGAGAGGATAGACCATAATAGTTGGCAGGGAGAAGACAACACTGGAAAGACAACGTTATCTGCACCCAATGTTGGTTTGAGTTGGCGTGACTAAAATTGATTAAGATGATTCAGGGATGAGGAACGTGATAAATGTGAAATGTAGGGAGGTAGTTTCATGGAGTGTGCTGATAATAATAAGACTTCACTGGCACTCAGAGTGAGTTACCACCCAAAGAAAGAGCCAGAGTACCTCTGGTAAAAACATTCATACTAAGGGTTACAGGGAAAATAAGGCAACTGCAAGCACTAGCCATGAAATCTCAAAATGGAAAGCATAGCTACTAAATGCATGGTAAACTTCATATATTTACAAAAAATTGGATTTTGAAAAAAATTATTTAGACTTTTTCTTTCCGCTTGACATCAATTTCAAGCAATTTTAGAAAAAAACAAGTCAATTTTCCACCACCACCTCACCACACCAATCTCCAAATTTATGTCCTCAGATACACCACCTGATGCCCCAGTATGGGGCAGAAGTGCTCCACCTGCTAGCATTTACCGCCCAGCAGGCAAAAGTATGTGGACTAGCTCATTCAGTTCGCCAAATACATCCAGCTGTTATGTCCCCCCAGGGGACTTAGCACTCCACCTCGCACAAACCCAACCCACCCCCAACCCTTAGCCCTACCCTGATCTAATATTGACTTTTGCCTCCATGTCAAGTAAGGACATCTCTTCCCATATGCTGACAAAGCAATTGTTAAATCTTAGGATTTAATGGCTTGCTTCTGGCCCTGAATCTCGACTGCACAGACCCTGTGGATCCTTGCATTGATTATTTGAACGAAATTGATAGACTGGGGCAATAATAGTAAGAAGAGTATTATTAGCGTTGATTGCCCTAAAGCCACGTTAAGAGTATTGTCCAACGCTAAACAAGTGCTTCTTCGTCTTGAAGATGTTCTGGTACTGGTAGGGAACACTTTACCTATTATCTTCATGCAGATCCAAGTGGAGACTTGATAGTAACAACCTAAGGATATCTGATCCTTGCACTCTTCTCTTAAGAGTAATGTAAAAACAACCAATGTTTAAACAACTAAGTTAATATCAATTTTAGTCTGCTTTTATTAAGGAATAATTTGGGGTTTTTATAGTTGGAATTGGCACACAACTTTTCAGCTGTCCGCTGAGAATTATTTGTGCTCCTATACTGGTTTGACCCTCAGTGTCAGGCACCAAATCACATTGGGTACCATTGCCTTGGGTTTCTTAGGCAGCATAATCCTCAGGTGTTTGGTGAACCAAACAATTGGTATTAGGTACATGAAACCAATTGTTTCAGCTGATGACGATTCTACTCTTCCTCTGGCATTTGCACGTTTTGGTAGTTTCTGACAACTCCAATCCATTCCTCTCTGAATGATTTTATATAATTTGACTATTGGGTGTTATTTCAATATTGACTTATTGCTTGATTTTGTTGGGGATGATGCCCAACAAAATCATCATTTGTCAGCAGTCTCAAATATCATTGGGGATGATGCCCAATGAAATTATCATCTTTTGGTGGCCTCAAATATCATTGGGGATGATACATGAAATATTTCATTAGTTGGCGACCTCTAATATCATTGGGGATGATGGCTGATGATATTCTCATCTTTTAGCTACTATTGCCAATCCTATACAATTATAACTTAATTTCAGAATCTTATACTCGGCCAAAAGATTGGATTATGTGGCCATCTGCAATTCTGACACATCCCCCTCCTTGACCAGATATCCAATGGAAGAAAGAACCTTTAGGAATGGAAGCAGCTTCAGTTTGAGCTCATATTTGGTTTATCATATTTCTATTTCCTCAGCGGAGTGCAGCTCTGTCCGCACTCAACGCCCATATGCTCTGCTTAGTTTTGATGACTTCTTATCCTTGGTTGCTACCCATTGCTGCCTCTTCTCAAGCGCAGTTCCCACAACATCATGCCATGCCAGTCCCATCTTCGCATCATTTGCTGAAAGATCAACTGGTCCACCTGTATAAACCCCAGGACAGGTCTTGCTAGCACTTTGCCACCTGTACCAACCCCAGGACGGGTCTCAACATTTCGTTGATAGGGACTATTCCAGCGGATCTAGTTTCAGCCCTTCCTGATCCTGCCAACTCTTGGACTCATGCCCACTACTATTCATTCCTCCACGCTCAGTAGGTGGGAATATCACTAGATGCATGAATGTTTGGATTAAAATTGTTTTTTTAATATTTTTTACTTTTATATATTTTTATGCATCTTTTTTATCTTTTTGTCTTTTTTATTTTATTATTATATATATTCTTTTTTCTTTTTTTCCATTAATATATATATATATTTTCTTTAAGTCCAATATTTTAAGTATTTTGCATGGACTCTATTGACTATGCGACCATCCTCAGTATTCTTGATTGTATAGGCATCATTTGCTGACTTAGCAATAATTTTTAATGGTCCCATCCATAGGGCGTCCAACTTATTTTTTCTCCCAAACCCATGGGTATTGCAATAGGCTACCCTATTGACCCACATGGTATTCTTTCAACGTAGGTCAATTCTGGTTGTCCATTTTCTTTGCATTGATTCTTTTTCTCATTGTCATCTCAAATGCCCAAGATTGTAATTCAATCAGGATATCAGCCAGTCAGGATAGATAATGTTTGGCACTCATTCCCAAAGATGGCTCTACTGCTGAATACAATATTGGCGGTAATGTGGCTTTCCACCCATATAACAGTTTCAAATGGCGTTTTCTCAGTCGCCAAATGGTAACTGATATTATATTCAGAGTGACCAAACTCAGATATGCTCCCCAAGCGGAAGTTTTCCCTGCAACCAATTTTCATAATGTTGAGGCTAGAGTTGCATTCACTCTTTCCACCATTCCATTTGTTTCTGGATGATAGGGGACAGATAAAACACTGCGGATTCCCATTAATTCATTTATCCTGGGAATCACATGTGAAGTAAAGTTGGTTCTGTTGTCACTGAGAATAACTTGAGGGCAACTGTGCCAATAGATCACTTGGTCAAGTATAAACTTCACTGTACTTATTGCATCTACTTTGCTGAGGGCTTTCATTTTGACCCATTGGGTTAAATGATCTATTGTGATGATTATATACTTCACTCCTCCGGTGCTGATACTTAATGGTCCCATAACATCTATGGACACCATGTGCCATGCAAACCCAGGGCGTACTAGCTGGTATCCTATGATGTTCTTGTGTGGTTTGTTCAGCTGACATTCCACACAACAGGCTAGGTAATCTGTGACATTGTAGTTGATTGATTCCCAGTAATAATACTGATGAATATGATCCACTGTTTTCTTAGGCCACCATGGCTGATGACCTTGTGAGCAGCTCAAATGATTTCCACTCATTCTGATGGTTTAGGAAATAAAACCCATTTCCCTTTGATTGTTTTGTATAATTGATTGTTCTTAAATTTGGTATTTTCCATGACTTTTCATAATGCATTCTGAATTTCTTGGGGTTCATCCTCAATATCTCCTTTGATCATCCGCAGGAACAGTGCATCAGCCTGATGATAGATCACATAAACAACTGGCAATCAAGACAATTCGTCAGCATTCTGATGTACCACTCCAGCCATGATGATAATTTTGAAATCTTAGGATTGCAGCTTTAAAGCCCATTGGGCTAACCGGCCCTCTGGTTCCTTCAGGTTATGAAGCCAGCACAGGGATGAGTGGTCGGTTATGACTTTAGAGTGTTCCATGTATGTAGACTTGAAATTGTTTACAGGCATGGATATCCACCAGACACTCTCGCTCTGTCATGGTATAGTTTCTTTCTGCTGGTGAAAGTGTTCTGCTCACGTAGGCTACTGGATGTTTGTCCCCATTGTCATCAAGTTGACATAGAATAACCAATCACCATTAATGAGGCATCTGCTTGGATTTTGAATTCCTGACTAAAATTTGGATATTTCAACACTGAGCTGCTCATGAAATATTTTTGGAGCTTATTGAACAACTTCTGGGCCTCTTCATTTCACACAAATATCTTTTTTGGATCCTTGAGTAGGTGAAATAAAGGTTTGGCAATTCCAGAAAAGTCTTTGATGAATCGGTGATAGTACCTGACCATTTCCAAAAAACTTGAATATCTGGAACACTTTTTTGGATTGACATCCGCTCAATAGCTTCTATTTTCATGTATTGTGGTTGTAATCCATTAGAGTTTATAACCAACCCTAAGTATTCAAGTTCTTTTTTGAAAAAGTGGCATTTTCTCAGCTTAATTTTTAGATTCGCCAATGCTAACAACTTGAAAACTTCCTCCAGATGCTCCAAATGATTGGTGAAGGTCCTACTGAAGACGTTGATATTGTCTAAGTATACTATCACGCAGGATAGCTTCAGGTCACTAAGTATTGAATCCATAGCATGCTGAAAAGTCACTAGTGCATTGCATAATCCTTGGGGCATTCTGGTCAACTGGTATATTCCTTGTGCAGTAATTATTGCACATTTTTCCTGATCTTCTTTTGGCAAATCACTTTGCCAATAGCCCAAAATCAGGTCCATAGCCAAAAAGTATTTTGCCTCCCCCAGGCGATCAAGCATGTCATTGATTCAGGGCAGTGGATATTAGTCTTTTTTAGTGATCTTGTTTAGTCAGCAATAGTCAATCACTACTCAATTTGATCCAGCCTTCTTTTTCACCAACAGGATTGGACTCGCCTATGGGCTTAATGATGGAACAATTAACCCATGTTCCACTAACTTGCTTATTTCATTGCTGACCTCCGCTTCTGCTGCTCTTGACCTACAAACAGGTCTCATTAAAATCAGCAGATATTCCCCAGTATCAACTTTGTGGAGTACGTTTTTTGCACATCCTAAGTCATGATCATTCTGAGCAAATATCTTCCGATATTTTTCAAATAATTAGAGCACATCCTCCTGCTGATTCTTAGTCAGATCGGCTAGCTGCTCACAATCCACTAATACATTGACACTTTTGGTAACTCCTGCTGGCAATCCCATTTCAGAAAACAATCCAAATTCATGAAAAGCATATAGTTCCGCCATTGGGAGCAAGTGCAGAAATGCAACAGTCTGATTTTTTTCAATTTTCATTGGCTTCTCTCCCAGATTGGCTACTAGTACTCATATCTCTTCGTGACCTGGCATTAAGATCCCTGGCGCAACCCATGGTTCAATTCTTGATTTTCCCAGGGATTGATGATTTCTCCATATAGCTGTTCTGGAAGTTCCATCGTTAACCCAGTGTTAACTATGATTTGAGCCCCCAGAAGAATAGTGTTCACTGCATTAGTCTTTAGAGGTATCCCCCAATTCTCCATAATTTCCATCAGCATTGATTTCCATTTTCGTCCAACTACTTTATAGCAAATGGGTATAATACCATCACTATAAATTAAATTGACAAAATTATTCTTCTTTGTCAACGGAATTTCTCCTTTCCGTTGGTAAACCAAAGGCAACGTCTGCCTCAATATTGTCAGGATGTTTTCTTTGAAATTGCATTTCACCCCATACTTCCTCAAGAACTCTGTCCTGATAAGTATATCATAGTTTGGATTGGCCAGCACTATACCAGGAGATGACACCATCAGTGGTCCAAACCAAAGTGGTAGCGCACTGTAGGCTCCACATGAGATGGTAACATCTGGTCCAGCCGTTCCATACTCTTTTTGGTGCTCCAAATCCGGTGAGATTTTCATACATTTCACTAATTTGGTGGAAACAATGTTGATTGGCGCTCCACTATCAATTATGGCTCGGACTCTTATCCTATTGACTAGAATATTGACATAGGTACACTACAAGTACTGTAATAAAGTATTTACTGAATGGATAGCAACCTTATTCGCCAAATCAAGTGTGTGGATTATTTGATTGGATAAATTGGGGAATGACTCCTTGATTGCTCTGATAGGTAAAGAAACGTTAGCCTCATCCAACATCGTTTTGATTAAGTCTTCAGGGCTCTCAGTGGATCTAACTTTCTCCACTAGCTGTTGTATGTAGGGCTGAGCAGACCTCACTAACAATTTTGGGATTGATCCCCTTTGCTTTGGCTCGAGTTATAGCATTAACATCCAAGTTAATTCCCTGATGGAGCGGATCTGACAAGTCATCATCCATGAATAGGTCAGAGATATCAATTTCCTCTTTCATTATGTCAGGCGGGACAGGTTTATCAGCAGTACTAGAACGTCCCTGATCTAGACTGCTGGTCCTTTTCCCAAATCTGAACCAGTTTCTTGGGTTTGAATGAGATTAATCTGATCCTTCAGCTTTCTTTCCTGACACTGGGAAATTACATGGCCCATCTTCCCGCATTGGAAACAGCGGTTTGTTAATTTGTCCACTCATTTTTGAACTTTGGGTTTACTTCCCAACACAACTTAACCCTCAGATTCTTTAGATGGTTCAGCAAATTTGACAATATTTTGAGCCTTCATTTGAATTACTTTAAAAGTGCGATTGGGAGCATCAAACGTGGCTCCAAGCATCTTCAGATGGTCCACCATCTGAGAGGTCATTGTTTGAGTCACTAGCGCCGCCACCATAATCCAATGCAATTCTTGTTAGGGCCAAAGTGCCAGCTGCATGGCTATGCATGCATCAAAGTCATTTAACACATTTGCTCCTGCCAAGATCTGAGCTTCTTGGTAAAAACAGTCGATGAAACTAGCCAGAGTCTCATCTTTGAGGAATTGGATACCCATGAACTCTTGTTTTTGATTCAACATCCGAGTAGGGCTTCCAAACTCCAACATAATGGCTGCTTTGGCTTCCATGTATGACCAATTATCTCCATTGAGGTGGGGTAGCACCAGATTTTGGCAGTCTGTGCTAAGGCAGTTCATTACAGTCATAGCTTTTTGATGGTCCGCATAGCCAAACATGGTCATCTCAAATAAGCAGAAAAATGCTGGGGTGTTATACTGGTGAAAGGTGGGCAATTTCAGTGTATTTTGAAATTCCTCAATTGCTCCACTTATAGAAGATCCTGACCCAGCTACTTGAGAAGCCATAGAAGTGACTTTGGGAGTCATTTCCAACACACCAGTGAATGGTTTAGGCATGTTTCAGGGCTGAGAGGTCTTCTCAATTGGCTTTTCACATGTCTTTGCTTCAGCCTCATTCATCTCGAATTGTTTACAATCACATTGGTATTTCTCCAATTCCTCCATACGCTTGGTCATTTTCATCATCTCTTCATGAAACTTCCAGATGCGTTCTCAATCCTCTTCTCATCTGGTTTTCTGGAATAAAATTTTCTTTAATGAGTTTACCCTATTTCCACTTCAAAGAGGCAACTTTCCCACACAGGTCGTTATTCACTATTCCCAATTGTTTGAGTGTCTCCTCCGCCTTGATCATACGCTCCTCTAATGTACTAACATCACCTTGAGATGCTGAGCTGAGCACATTTTCATTGACATACTTTGGTTCCACCAAGAGCTTCTGAAGCTCTTCCTTATAAGACATTGTGGTTTAAATTGGCTTTTGACAACTCAACTACCCTGTAGTGAGCACCGATGTTAAAATCTTGGGCTTTGATGGCTCTCTTCCAGCCCTGGATTTCAACTGCACAGATTTGTGGATCCTTGAGTTGATTATTTGAACGAAATTGATAGACTGGGGCAATAATAGTAAGAAAAATATTATTAGTGTTGATTGCCCCAAAGCCACGTTGAGAGTTTTGTTTAACGCTAAACAGGTGTTTCTTCGTCTTGAAGTTGTTCTGGAACTGGTAGGGAACACTTTCCCTATTATCTTCATGCAGAGCCAAGTGGAGACTTGATAGTAACAACCTAAGGATATCTGATCCTTGCACTCTTCTCTTAAGAGTAATGTAAAAACAACCAATGTTTAAACAACTAAGTTAATATCAATTGTAGTCTGCTTTTATTAGGGAATAATTTGGGGTTTTTATAGTTGAAATTAGCACACAACTTTTCAGCTGTCCGCTGAGAATTATTTGTGCTCCTATACTGGTTTGACCCTCAGTGTCAGGCACCAAATCACATTGGGTACCATTGCCTTGGGTTTCTTAGGCAGCATAATCCTCAGGTGTTTGGTGAACCAAACAATTGGTATTAGGTACATGAAACCAATTGTTTCAGCTGATGACGATTCTACTCTTCCTCTGGCATTTGCACATTTTGGTAGTTTCTGACAACTCCAATCCATTCCTCTCTGAATGATTCCCTATAATTTGACTATTGGGTATTATTCCAATATCAAATTATTGCTTGATTTTGTTGGGGATGATGCCCAATGGAATTTATCAACTTTCAGCAGCCTCAAATATCATCGGGGATGATGCCTGACGAAATTATCATCTGTCAAGGGCCTCAAATATCATCAGGGATGATGCCCAACAATAATTTATTAGCTGGTGACCTCTAATATCATTGGGGATGATGCCCAACAATATTCTCATCAATCAGCCACTATTGCTGATTCTATACAATTATAACTTAATCGCTGAAGCTTATACTTGATCAAAAGGTTGGATTATGTGGTCATCCGCAATTCTGACAGCAATATGAGCTGGAAGCAGCCACCTTTGCGCCAGCAGGGTTTATCACCTTCTGCCCATACAAGGGCTATTTTGATATTGGATTCCCCACCAAGAGGCCGCAGCTGCTGCAGCAGATACGCCATTAATTTTTTAAAAATACTCACATTACCACCACCCAAACATGCCTCCCAGATGATACCACACTTGTGGTAACCTTTGCAAAGCTCCCCTCATGCCTTCCCCCTCAATCACTCTATGAGGAGTTGATGTTGGGGTTGTCCACATATGGCAAAAACCTATCCTTCAATTTATTGTCCCAAGTGGTGCTGAACGCCTTGCAGCACCTCAGGCAATGGCAACCATTACCTTACACCAGCTGAACATGTCCCAGCACATCCCACAGCATGCCTATATCCCATCCTCCCTGGCCATTTCTTTTGGGCCCACACAAAAAGGGTCGCACAATTTGCCCCCTCTGCTATGAATTGGACCACACCAAAAAGATATGTCAATATTTCACACCTTGAGAACACAGCCAACACCACCCATGAGGCCACACCAACAGTGTTTGAGCTGGAATTTTGGCTGCTCCACCTCCACAGGACATGTACTTGAATCAGAAACAAAATCTAGCATCTCAAACCCAAGCTGGCCAATGCTCACTCATGTCAACCAATTGTGTGCAGGATTGGACTACTGTTCAATCCATAAAATCACCCGCCACAAAATCTACCAAACCAAAATCACCAACATATTTCCTGATTCAACCAAAATCCCTGGAAATTATTGGAGGAAGTAACCAAATCTGTTGAAATTGTCCCACCACCAAGTTAACCAATTGATTAACACCTTATCTAAATTCATACCTTGATACCCCAGCCATGACCAACTGATATGCCCCCAAACCTAGATCCTTTTTCCAAAGTGACCACAACCTTACTGCAGTCACGGTGGCTACACTTAATAATCACCGTTTTTGCATACTGTATGTAAAATCTGTCACAGAATTTAAAAAAAAGAGCTGCACACCCCCTTGTTCCCCTCTGATTTTCCTCCTGCCACAAAAGAGGAAATCCAACGCCTCCACAAAACTGCCACCACCGCTGTCAAACATGTCGCAGAACTTGCATATTTTTCCCCATCCAAACGCACCACAAGAGCAAATATTGTGAAGTTAGAAAAGCTTCTTGACGCCTGCATCCAGACCGAACACCATGTTGCCAAACTCATAGAGGCTTTAATAAAAGCCCAAATTGTTGATCTAACAACTATTTACTCCACCTCAACCCTCATCCTGCGGATGCTCCAACCCCCTTACTCTCAGTATTGATCCGCCTACACAGTGCTGAACCTGATGACGACCCACCTGATCCCCCCTCCCCACCGCCATGATGGGATAAGCAGCTCGCCTCTATGCCACCTGGTAGGAAATATTCTCATTTTATTTTGTGTCTCACTGCCTGAAAAGGGCAGTTTATTCATCTTTTATTTTTTAACCAGTTTATTTTTGGAGTTTCAGTTTTGGTATTGTCCGTCCCCTGGTCAGCTTGCCTCAGTTAAATAAAATAAAAAGTATTTAAACTAAAAAGCAGAAAGAGAAAAATAGAGTGACAGAGGAACATTTCATGGTTTACTGCCTTCTAAGCGCACTGAATAAGGAACAAAGGCGGATGCTATACTAAGGGGAATATATTTGAAGATTGTCACAGTGGATTGACACCTAGAAAATGTTACCAATACTGATATAGATCTGACTTGCATGGATGGATTAGTATTAAAGTTCTTGGAGAGAATCTTTATTTTGCTATTGTGCTTAACATGATAATGATGACTCCTCCGGCAAACAGTAGGTTGCATCCATGGCCAGGCCAAATATGGGCAGACCCATTGTGTAATAAAAGGTTTTTTTAGTACTAGATGGTCCCAACCCGAGGGGGTGTAATAAAAGGTTTTATCACGCCCATACCTGTTGAGTACAGGCTCATTTTTGCCAGCAATGAAGGGATTGGCAGATGGGGATATCAGAGCCTGAGATTGACTCGCTCATTTTACTTTCACCAATTACCAATTTATTTTGGCTAGCAAAACTTTAATTGGTAGAGGAAACCTCTTATTGGTGAAAATTGCTACAAACCTTCTGCTGTTAATGGCTTCTGACCACCGCCACCTCCTGACACCCCCCCCAAATTTTCTGCACCAACTCCTGGGTAGTTAACAAAGGAGGCAGAGGTGCAATTGATAAAGGATATGCTGTCACCCGCCTCTCATCTACCACATGGGCCGAATTGCCCATGGTAATGAAAGGACTGTTGAATGGTTGACTGGATATAAATCGTCAGTAATTCTAAACCAAAAATATCCTAAGTATATCTGAACTTGGGATTCATGGCCTAGCGATTCCACTTAATAATATTTGACTATGATGACACAGGCACGGGGGCTTTGTTGGTTTGGTAAGACTTAAAATAATAGCTGACTAAATGACCTGGGAACGTGGGATTTGTTGGTCTTTGTCAAAATTATTTTTAATGTCAATTGAGTTTTCAATCAAATTAATTACTAATCAGTGGTAGAAATCGCCTTAGTATGTGCTGCTTATTGCTTGAGATGAGTATCAGTTCAGCTATTTGCAGACGCGTTAGAAATGCTGTCTTGAAAATATTTCTGAGTTTGAGACCAACTCTGAGACATTTGAGATATCTTGAGTCAAATGGATTTTAGACCATCAAACAAACTCGTTACTTTCTCTGGCCAAGTGCCATTGAAATTGAGGTGTCATGGGTAAGATGTGGTGAACATCAAACCCTATAAATTATCCCAAGTTGATACCAATAAAAAATAGTCAACTATTACCACAAGATTACAGTTTAATTTATAAGCTTTTTTGTATTAATACTTTACAATGTATTAAGTCGAGGATTTACTTGGGATCAGGAAGATCAGGGCAGCGTGCCATCATCTAAGTAATGACAGAAGAACACAGCTTCAAGTGTGATTACCAAGGAGTTATATCTTAACTATAGTCACCGTCTGGTCTAATGTCTTCATACAATAGACGTTTGAAACTCCACCTTACCGCAGAAGAAGAACCAGTCATCCCTAATTGACCTAAAATTCAACAAGTGGCGCTCATGGCTGGAAATGCAGATGGTGATCAAGCTGAGCAGGGGAGCAACCCCTGGCTATATCAATTTTCAAGGATGAATTTAAAAAATTATAAAACTCA
This sequence comes from Massospora cicadina, assembly GCA_022478985.1. Lineage (NCBI taxonomy): Eukaryota > Fungi > Entomophthoromycota > Entomophthoromycetes > Entomophthorales > Entomophthoraceae > Massospora > Massospora cicadina. The sequence continues at coordinate 15,559 of JAKSZP010004209.1, read as the reverse complement.
GTGGAAATAATGAGTCATCAAATTGATAATTTCACTGAAGAAGTTACTCTCATTAATGAAGCAAATAATGATCTACATAAAGAAGTGAATGGGTTAAAGAAGAAAATCATAGAAAAAGATCAAGTGATTTCTGCTCTTTAATTTTAAATGACCAATCTGTGTGAGAAAACTTGCAATATTGGATGATTGTCAAAGCCAGAACGCCCAAAGTGAATTTACTGATAGTGATGCCTCTGAACATTATGAGATTTATTATGGGCCACGTTGGCAACTGCCATGTAGAATGGTTGCTTTGGCCAACTCAAGTTCTTTTAGCCGTAATGCAGTGCTTCAACACCCTAGTACATCTGGCCCAATCCAGCAAAGAAGCAATTCTGATAACCATGGATGGGAAAGCAATAATTTTAAGCCAGCAAACTTGCCTGCATTTGAAAAGAATGGAAGCATTACCAAATTTGTCAAACGCTTTGAATTGGCTATGTATGGGGCCAGCAACCGCAACAAAGCAGCCACTATGATTAACTGCTTTGATCAGTGGAGCATTGAGTTGATTATGCCCCATATCATGAAAACCCAACTTATGCCGAAGTCAAAGAGGCTGTGCTTTAAGAATTTGGAGGTCCAGAATGGATGTCAACCAGGTAATCTAAATTTATCAATATTTACTTTAAGAAAAATGTAGCAACTGATGGATTTGTGGATCAGTTCAATCGTGAAGCGCAAGTTCTCCTAGGCGCCAAGGCTATAGTCAATTTTGCCACTAAGATTGCGCTAGAACATGCGGTACAACCTTACCAAAATTTGCTGAACGTTTTAATGCCTGCTTTTGTAAAAAATCTTACAACATCTGAATTAGTTGATTATTTGCGCAGATGTTCACAGAATTATGGCCCTCCTGATACTGGGTACAAATCAGGACCTGCCTCTGTTGGGAAACCCATTGAAACCAATAAGAAGATTGAAGTAAATTCACCTGTGAAAACTGAGCAGAACTCAAATACAAAGCCCACCGGCTCAATGAATGAAATCACCTGCTATAATTGACCCATAAAGGGCACTTTGCTTCTTGATGCCATCAGCATAATGTCAATGTAATCCTTCCTGATAATATGCAGGAGAAGGGAAAAGAACAAGCATACTATATGCGGGTTGCTCTATTGTTATGGAAAAACCAGTCCCACCTGATTGACAAGAATATGAAGGCCATGAGGCCTTGCTTAACAACAATCTGAATTCCACTTTAGTACCAAATGAAAATTCTACAAATGTACATGTGGTAACTCGCTCTCAGAGTAAGGTTGTCATACCTGAAGCCTCTGAAGTAGTAGCTAAACCGTATGTGCAACAAATGATTGAGAATATTCCAGCATAAGGGCCAAGCAATGCATCAGATACCCCAAGCCTGAAAGGGGTCAATATAGCAATTCCAATTGACACATTCATCCATGTCTGTCCCAGTATTGGAAATACTCTGAAGAAACCTCTTAACTCTCTGGATTTTTTACATATTCACTTAGTAAACTCTATTGACTTTTACTACTCTGAGTGCACTTACATGGACATTCTGGTCAACAAGATCAAAGTTGGTGCTATTGTTGATAGCGGAGCACCTGTAAACATTGTTTCCACAAAGTTGGTGAAGAAACTGAAAATTTCTTTGGACATTGACCATCATTGAGAATATGGGACTGTGGGCCTCAACAGCACTAAGAGTGAAGGAGCTTACAGCGCCTTGCCATTGCGATTTAGAGCTTTGGTAGTTGCTGCACCCGCTATAGTGCTTCCAAACACAAATTACAACATTTTAATTGGAATGAGTTTTTTAAGGACCTATGGGATCTCATGCAATTTTAAAGAAAACGTCCTAACAATATTAGGCCAATCACTTCTGATTTATTTCTCTCATGACATTACAGAGCCCACAAGCTATTGTCAAAATATTATCAATATATCTTATGCCGATGGAATAATACCAGTAGGGTATTTTTCAGTGGGGAAACTGAAGCTGTCCCATGCTGACTGCAAAAAATAAAAATCAAGGAATACCCCTATGTGTGAATAAGGATGTGACAATAGCTCCAGGCCATCAACTGGTTACAAAGACTGGGACCACGCTGGATCTTCCAGAAGGACTATATGGGAAGGTTGTATCTCCATGGCATTGTTCTCATATGGAACCCAGTGTATCTCCAGGAATACTTAACCAGGGCATGGAGAAATTGATGTCCTATTAGAAAATTTGACCAGCCAAAGTATTAAGGTCAAAAATATCAAGTAGTTACATTTGTTCATCTGTTTCCAAGGGACAAATTAAAATCAGCCATCAAATTTGGCGATTTATCTGAGCTCAGCTTACCAACTGAAACCTTTAGAGCACATACTATAATTCCTCAAGAATCAGTAACCAGATTATCAGAACAACATAAGGATGAAGCACTAGAATTGTTTAAATGATACTCCGAAATTTTTGCTAAAGATGATCAAGATTTAGGTTGTGCAAAAGGAGTACAGCATATTGTTGACACTGGGGACCACGCGCCTATTAGAATGAGGCCAATTTAGCGCCCCAGGGCTAGCGATGAAAAGGTCAGAGAAGAGCTAGAAAAACTGCTAAAAAGCGGGATGATTGTGCCATCTAAGAGCTCATGGGCCAGTCCAGTTTTAATTGTAAAGAAAAAAGATGGAAGTAATTGAGTTGTGATTGATTATTGACTCCTAAATGCCATTATGAAAAAAGATTCATATCCGTTGCCCAGAATTGATGATGTTTTGGATCGTCTGGGAGGGGCGAAATACTTTACAGCTTTTGACCTTATCTCAGGATATTGGCAAATTGAACTGCCTCAAGAGGATCAGGAGAAGTGCGCAATAATTGCTACTCAAGGACTGTTTCAACTGACGCGCATGCCACAGGGGCTGTGCAATGCGCCAGCAACTTTTCAACGGGCAATGGGCACAATTTGGGAGGACTTTAAATTATCCTATGTACTGGTTTACCTGGATGATATCAATATCTTTTTAAAAATGTTTTCCAAACATTTGGAGCATCTTGAACAAGTGTTTGAACGACTGTTGAATGCTAATTTGAAGATAAAACCTAGAAAATGTCAATTCTTTAAAGAACAATTGGAATACCTTAAGTTCATTATTGATGCAAAGGGATTGCAGCCTCTACCTAAAAAGGTGGAGGCAATTAACAAGATGCAACCTCCGACAAGTATGAGGGATGTTCAAGTGTTCTTAGGCATGGTAGGATACTATCAAAGGCTTTTATAAGGGTTTGCAAGGATTGCTGAGCCCCTATTTATTTGCTACAAGGAGTAGTTCAATTTTTCTTTGCATACGAGTGCCAACAGGCCTTTGAGTCTTTAAAATCAGAATTAGCACAGCGCCTATCCTCCAATATCCCAATTTCAGCAGGCCTATTATCATACAAACCAACGCCTCATTGACTGCGATTGGGGGTGTGTTATCTCAGATTGGGGAAGATGATGAGGAGCATTTGGTCGCTTATTGCAGCATGATGCTGAATAAGCATGAGCGTAATTATATAGTGACTGAACGAGAGTGTTTAGCCATCATCTACACATGTAAACAATTTTGGGTTTACATTCATGGCACCAAGTTTCAAGTAGTGATGGATCACAGCTCATTAAGATGGCTCCATAACCTCAAGGAAACTGAGGGACAATTAGCCCACTGGGCTTTGAAATAACAAGCATACAACTATGAAATTATTCATAGAGCTGGAGTGACCCATCAAAATGCAGATGGATTATCGTGACTTCCTATTGTAGCTGTCCTGAGCAGTTTGGTTGATGAACTTCATGAAAAGATGATTAACTAAAAATATGAAGATGAGCCAACTGAAGTGAAAAAAGAGCTCAAAAGGCACTAACTGACACCAAATATGGAAACAGAGTTTTATACAAGCCAAGCCCGATGGGCAGCATCAAATTTTCCCAAAATCTTCTGACTGAATGGAGATTATTACACAAGAGCACAAGGCTGTAGGACATGTAGGATTGACCAAAATGCTAGAATTAATTTGGTTGAATTACTACTGAGATTCAATGTGATTTGGTATTCAAGATGTACTTGGCAAATTATCTGCTTGTCAAATTGCAAAACCTATGAAGTCAGATGTGAAGTATCGTTTAATTAAACCTGACAGGGCTTTGCATACTGTATCAATAGATGTAGTTGGCCCTTTGCCTGTGAGCAGCCTAGGCAACAAATACATAATTGTTGCTATTGACCATATAACAAAATGGGTGGAAGAAAAAGCAATTTGAGACGTTGGGGCCTTAAATACTGACAAGTTCATTATAGATAATATAATTTACAAGCATTAATGCCCACAGTAGTCCTTGACGGATAATGACATAAATTTTACTACTCAGATGGTACAACGGTTAAATGAGTTAATGTCTATCAAAGGAGCGTTGTCACCACAGTACCATCCTGAGACTAATGGTATGGTAGAGCAAGTGAATGGCACTCTAGTTGGCATTTTACGCAAAAACGCAGCCTTAGCGCTATCACAATTGGCTACCTCCATTAGTGCTACCATGTTTGTGTACAATATTAGACACCATAGCAGTACAGGCCACCCTCTGTTTTGACTTCTGTATGGTAGACAGCCAGCTCTGCCTCCATTATTATATTCAGTACTCAGTTCAACTGAAGCAATCAGCCCAAATAATTATGTTGAGCATCTAGCGAAAACCTTAATCAAGTTGCAATCTGAAGCTTACCAAAATGTGATTAGTCAAAAAACTAGTCAGAAGAGCTATGATGATGCTAAACGAGCTACAGTGATGAAATATAAAGAGGGAGACTTAGTAGTATATTGTGATAATCATAGCGCAGGCCGCGCGCACAAGCTTGCCTCACTTTGGAAAGGTCCTATTGTTGTATTGGAGAAATTGTCTGAAGACATATATACCATTTAAAACAAGGCAGCTGGGTTGTGAATCGAGTACATGCTAAGTTCCTTCATCCATATCATAAAGAATAATATTAAAAAAAGTAAAAAAAATTAAAATAAAAGAAAGGTATAAGAAAAAGTATATATAATAATAATATATTAAAAATAAAGAAAAACAATTAAGAAAAATGAATTTTTTCAATGAATTTTAAGTTTTATTGCCATTAAGGCTAATATCCCTTTTTGGGAGGGGGAGAAGAGTGAAATCAAAGCCAAGAGTGGCAGTCAAGTTCTCTGAGGATTGCTGGAGCTGCAGCAGGCATAGAAGTAGAACTTTTTGGAAAACTATGAAGTATAGCTGGTTGAACCTACCTATGAAGTGAAGGAAAAACGCATGAACTAACTGTAGCATGCAGTATGTAGTTGTGGAGTTTAAGAAGAAAGGTTAATCCAGGGCCAAAAGGCTATTAAAGTAGCATCCTATTCTGAAGGTTGAGAAAAAAATGGATGTTGTGACCAAGAGAAGACAAATACCCTCCACTTTTATCCAGTCAAGGAGGGGAAAGTGTTGAATGGTTGACTGGATAATAATCATTGTTAATTATAAACCAAAAAATCCTAAGTATATCTGAACTTGGGATTCATGGCCTAGCGATTCCACTTAATAATATTTGAATATGATGACATGGGCATGGGGGCTTTGTTAGTTTGGTCAGACTTAAAATAATAGCTGATTAAATGACCCGGGCTTGTGGGCTTTGTTGGTCTTTGTCAAAATTAGTTTTTAGTGTCAATTGAGTTTTTGATCAAATTAATTACTAATCAGTGGTACAAATAGCCTTGGTATGTGCTGCTTATTGCTTGAGATGAGTATCAGTTCAGTTATTTGCAGACGCGTTAGAAATGCTGTCTTGAGAATATTTCTGAGTTTGAGACCAACTCTGAGACATTTGAGATATCTTGAGTCAAATGGATTTTAGACCCTCAAACAAACTCGTTACTTTCTCTGGCCAAGTGCCATTGAAATTGAGGTGTCATGGGTAAGATGTGGTGAACATCAAACCCTATAAATTATCCCAAGTTGATACCAATAAAAAATAGTCAACTATTACCACAAGATTACAGTTTAATTTATAAGCTTTTTTGTATTAATACTTTACAATGTATTAAGTCGAGGATTTACTTGGGATCAGGAAGATCAGGGCAGCGTGCCATCATCTAAGTAACGACAGAAGAATACAGCTTCAATACCATCTAGTACTAAAAAAAAGAACACAGCTTCAAGTGTGATTACCAGGGAGTTATATTTTAAATATAGTCACCGTCTGGTCTATTGTCTTCATACAAGAGACTTTGAAACTCCACCTTACCGCAGAAGAAAAACCAGTCATCCTTGAAAACCCTAAAATTAACAGGGACGTCCGCCTGCTTACACCCCTTCTTAGTTTAACATGAGTATTCTTCTTGATTAAGCCACAAGTTGTCCATTGTGGCTTATATTGACCTTCCCTTTTTGAACTGGGGAAGCACCACCAACAGAAACATTTATGAGCGCCACGTTCTTATGTGCTTTAGGTAGCTCTATGGCTAAGAGGGAGGCAATATTCTGATGAAAAAGAGGAGCATTAAAGGTGTTCAGCGTGGAATGCTTTCACCAACTCATGGCAATTGACAAAATCACTGGTGCTTATCCATCTGTTCTCATAGGAGGAAATATCTTCCAGGCAACCAAGTATAGCACCAAAAGGCAGGATTACTGTGACGCCAGAATGGCATCAATCTCCACTTCTTCCAAGCCGTTGATCATGACTGGATTAGGTTTGGCGGGTTCCTACCCCTTAAAAAGGACAACTGGGAAGCCTGGGTGCTGCTTCCTTTTTTAGTACTAGATGGTCCCAACCTAAGGGGGGATTCATCGATGTTTATTGAATTACGCCTGGGCTCCTAAGAGCCTGAGGCAAGGGAAGGGGAGGGAGGAGGCATCGAGAAAGGGAGGGGGTTTGCGCGCCAGAGCCGTGCTGCAGTGACATTTGAGCGGGGGAGGGTTGGCGACATAGTGCAGACCTTCAGGGACATCTCAAAGTGTACCTGAAAGTGGGTGATCATGTGTGGAAGGGTCCACACCTGCTGGTCAAAGGCAGCACGAAGGAAGGAGTTATGGATGTTCCAGATGGCTGTGGCATAGGCGAGGACATGGAGGGGTCGGTGGCAACCAGGCAATGTCTGCTCGAACATGAGGTCTTGCACAGGGTGTCCAGACCAGGGCTGAGCATGGAGGAGCGCGTGGGCCTTTGGCCAAAATGCGGCAACACCTGGACAGGTGAAAAATCGATGGAGGTGGGAGTCAATAGGCTCTGCACAGTGGGGGCAGCTTCGGTGCTGGAAGGTAGGGCCAGTCTGGTCCCCTGTCCTGTATGAACAGTGGAGCACCCTCCATAAGGTGTTGGACACCTTTGCTGACAGGATGGGGTGATAGACGTCCTTCCACAATTTCTTGAGGTTAAATCTCACGGAGGGAGGGAGGAGCTCAAGGAGTCTTGGGCGGATGGGAGGACGATCTTGGGGGTTGAGGTGAGTTGTGACAACTTGTCCATTGTGCACAATTGCATGGCGACGGGGGCTGAGGCCAGGGCCTTCCCTTCTGTATGGGAAGGCATGGTGGATCCGCGCGCCTACTCGTTTCAGGGCAAGGAGAGCCTGGTTCCAGTAGGGGGATGAGGATGGTTTCAGGCGATGGCCTGGGTGGTTTGTGAGCCACTCCCCTAATGAGGTCAGAGATGCTCTAGGAAGACCCAGAGCTGCTGACACTGACTGGCGGAGGGCGGGCGCCCATTGGGGCATGGGGGTCGCGTCCCAGCAGACAGTCGGCCATAGGAACTTCAGGAAGATTGTGGTGGCGTGGGATCGCGTGTCCAGAAGCCCTAGGCCCCCTTCATTGCAGGGTCAGGCAATGGTTGAGAGGGCCATTGGTGGATGGTTTGAGCCCCAGATCCAACAGCGGAGGAGTACATTGAGCCGCGTATAAAAGGCGTCTGTGAATGGGCAGACGTGCGCTAGGAACCAGACTTTGGAGATGAGGAACACATTGGCCATCAGAGCTTGACCCTGGGGGGTGATGTGCCACCGGTTCCAGCTGGCAATCCTGGAGTTAACTGCTGCGAGGAGCAAGTCCTCATTGTCTTTTAGCGCAACTCCTTGTTGGTTGGTGAGAACGCCCAGGTGACGGAAGGTACCGCGCACAGGTTCAATACCAAATGGTGGGGGGAAGGTGGGGGAGCTGACCTGTACAACTGTTGTCTTGGAGGTGTTGACCATGGCGTTGGACGCCTTGGTGTACCTCTCAATGGTCACAGCAGCGAGGGCAACATCCCCAGGGCAGCCAAATGCAATGGAAGTGTCATCTGCAAATGCCATGGTGCGTGTGGGGGCTTTACCTGGGACCAGAATCCCTGTTAGCTTGTCCTGTAAGGAGGCCAAGAGGGGGTCAAGGGTGATGTTAAAAAGGATAGGGCTCAGGGGGTCCCCTTGCCGGAGACCTTGTCCAACTGGTACTGCCACTGTAAAACCCATTGGCGCCAGGACTCTGGTGTGGAGCTGATCATAAAGCGCTGATATCCAGCGCCTAGCTGCGGGGGGAGATGGAAGCGGGCCAGAGAAGCATCAATATACTTCCAGGCTACCCGATCATATGCTTTCTCCATATCCAGGAGAGCCACAAAGCCATTCACCTTACGAGAGTTAGCAGTCAAAGTCACGTGAAAGTCATTATAGTTGTCCCATAACGACCTCCCCGGAATAAAACCGTGCTGGGATGGGGAGAGGCAAGGTGATACCCATTTGGTGATGAGGTTGGCCAGAAGCTTCGTGAAGAGCTTGTGGTCTGTGTTGATCAACGCTATGGGGCGCCAGTTCGCCAGGTTCTCACGGTCTGACTTCTTGTGAATGAGGGTCGTGATTGAGCCTCTGGAGTCTGGGAGGACTTCGCCATTCACCAAGAGTGCAGCGAAGAGGTCGCGGAGGATTCTGCTATCACTGCAGGTTCCAGAAGGTACACCTCGAAGGGTATTCCGTCTGGGCCTGGGGCTTTAAGCCGTGGGGATTTCAGAAGGGTTTCCATCACCTCCTGGATGGAAATAGGCGCCAGTAGAGCCTCATCAGCCTGTGGCTCAATGGGCGGCTCTGGAGCCCGCCACAGGAAGTCTTGGATGTCCGATGGGTCCACCTGGGTGGCATGGAAGAGGCTGGAGTAGAAGCGGTGTAATTACTGCGTGATTTCTTTTTATCCGAAGTGGTTGTAGTGCCAATCTTCAGTGCAGTAATATCCTGCGCTGTTGACCGGGCTTTCTGTTTCTGAAAGAAGAAGCGGGTGGGGCGTTCCCATTGAGCATAGTAACGAGATGTTGTAAAGTTTGCTGCCCGTTCTTCCTGCAGTGTGAACTCCAAGCGGAGTGCTTCCTACGCCGCTTCCCAGTCTTCCAACCATCTGGGAGAGGGCGAAGGCTGGCAGTTTCGCTCCAGATGTCTGATTCTGGCTTCCGCCCTTTTGACTCTGGCGCGAGCTGCAGTCATCTGGGCTTTGGCACAGTTGTAAGCAACGCGGGTGATGCCCTCCTTGGTCACCGCCCATATAGCCTTGTGGTCAAGCAGGTGGGGTGGGGGGAGGTGAGAGTCTCCCGGATGGTCATAGACAGCTTCTCTTTAGTGAAGGGGTTGTTGAGAAGAGCTGGGGCAACCCTAGGCCAGAACCTACGCGACGGTCTAAGTGTGGTGGTGAGGACAACAGTGAGTGACCTGTGATCACTCAGATGGTTGTCACGAGCGATGGGAGAGGAGACGCGGCCAATCAGCAGGGGGCCAATCAGTGCCATATCTATGCGTGACGCTGACTGGAAAGCTCCTCCATCACACTGGATCCTAGTCATGCAACCTAGGCCAGACGCGGAGGGTGGAAGCGCATCTATAAAGCCACTCAGGCGAAGGAAATCCTGGAGGCGACTTGATCCAGGGCGTTCCTTTGCTGCAGGGGGTAAGAGTCACGGACGCGACTTATGGTTGTGTTGAAATCTCCTAAGAGGACTGTATTCCGTGTGAGATTGAGTTGGACGAGCTTTTCCAAGAGCCAATTTTGCTCCTGACCTGAATTAGGCAGGTAGATGCTTGCAGCGAAGAAGGAGAAGTCAGGAGTGGTGAGTTTGGCCAGTATGAGGCGGCCACTTAGATATTGTGAAAAAGAATGGGTTTTAACATGTGGGATTCAAAACAATAAGGGCGGCATGGTTTGTCCAGAAGGAGTTGCCTCCAAACTGTTCATTCCATGCAGATTGTTCGTGGGGGAGGATATGGGGCTCCTGGACAGCAGCGATGTCAATTTGTGCTGACCTGAAGTTGCGGAGGAGGCGGGCTCTCCGCTTAAAGTCCCGCAACCCATTTGCGTTGATGGATTGCAGGGCCAGGGTGCTGCCATGGGGACTCATAGCTGTTCCCCTCCATGTCCTGGGGGGTTGCCAGCGCTTAAACCTGCTGCTGTGAGGCGGCTAGTTTTGATCTCTTTAGCTTGACTATTAGCTGCAATCCGTGAGGAGCGTTGAGGGTTCTGAGGGAAGGAGAGGGTGGGGGGGCGGAGGACTCAGTAAGCCAGCCTAGGATGCTGCCCCCACTCCGTTGCAGGGGAAGGACCTGAGGGTGCTCAATGGTGACCTCCGCGGTGTCCCCATTTGATGCGTCTGAGTCCATATTCACTTCCTCCAACACTGCAAAGGATCCGCGCGAAATGGACTGTGGGGTTGGGGTAGGACTCTTTGAGGTGGCACTTCTACCGCAGGCCGCGGGTTGCCAGTCCATGCTGGTGGGCATAGCTCCATTGGGAGCTGAGGGTTGATGTGATAAATCTCTGGTGGAGGTTGGTGGGGAAGCCGCGGAGCCCTGAGTGGGGGTGGCTGACGAGGGGCACCCTGTGGGAGATGCCTTGCGCTTGGTGAGAGAGGGAGTTGACTCTGGGAGATTGGAGGGGGTGCCCACTGGAAGGGGGGCATTAGCGCGAAGGTATCCCATACCAATAGTGGGGTTAGCTGTTTCAACTTCTAGGCGTAAGGCCTCAGGGGACAGGTCTTGAATGGGAACCCATTGTGTGGGTTGTGGAATTGCTGCTGCGGCCACGTGGGATCGTTTTTGGCCTGGTTTAGGACCCTGGGTGGTGGCTAAGAGGGCTTGTTTTCGAGCTGTGCAGCCACTATACAAGTGTCCAAGGGCGTTACACCATGAACACCGGGGGCGCGCCTGATCAGGGTCGACAAAAAAGATCTCAGGGCATGCCCCAACTACCGCCACACGAGGAATAACCTCAATGTTGCGGGATACAGTGGGGGAGGGGATGAATAACGCTCTAGCAGTGCGAGCTCTTTGAGTGGGAGCATAATAAGAGGGGACACTAAAGTCCACTGAAAAAACAGACTAAACTCCATTAAACCACGATGGAGTGCCAGTTTAAGAGACTCAGGATCAACGGTCGTTGGTAGGTTGGAAAAAGTAACCCATGAAATTTTCTCCAGGTGAGAGCGTGTGCGGGAGATGCAAAGAGATCCATGCGGAATAATGACCTGGAGGGTGGCAGCATGGTCAGCAAGGGCAGCTTCAGTGAAGCCCACATCGATGTAGTGGCCCTCCACTGATTCATGGATGGTGGTGTTAATTTGGAATGTCTCCGCAATCGCTGCAAAGTATGAGAAGTAATCCTCCATATAGAATTCAACAGGATTATGCCCATAATAAAGGCGAATTGCGTGGGAGAGGGTTGAGCGAGGTAGAGCTTTTTGTGCTCTAGTTTCGGCCCATTTCTTCTTAACATCAGCAATAAATGCCACTTAACGGGGATCAGCTTTGGGTAGCGTTGGTGCCAGAGGTTTTTGCCACGCCCCAGTGGCTCCTTTGGTACGTTTGTGTTTGCTTTGGGCTGCAATCGCGGGTTGAGTGTGAGCTGGTGGTTTGGACAAGTTTGTGGAGTTCCCTTGTTGCTGGAATGTTACAGCAGTTGCTGCGTCATATTAAATTGAGGGGCTGATTGTTGGGCCTCGCTAAATTGGGGAGGCCCATCCAGATTGGAATTAACTCCAGCAAATTGAAAAAGGGAGATGTTTCATCACCATCCCAATCTATTTGGGTAAATTCAGCCCGAGTATTTGCTGTGATTTCATGGGCAAAAATCACTGGCTGATTGGTGAATTGGTCGTTTTCAGCATATGGAGATAAAGTGCCGACTTGAGAAGTGCCAATTATGGGTTTAAATGGGACGGGTGAGATTGGAACTGGTGTGAAGTTCCAAAATCCGAACCACTTGAATCTTCATTGGGAAGAGTAGATTGTCCCAATTTGGTGCTTAGTGAACCAGAATGTGCGACTAATCCAACCTTACATCTGAGGGTTTGGGGGCCAGGTAGCTGGGTATTGCCCCTCATGGAGGGAGCCAGAAACACGGAGTCAGCAATAATAGATGGGGCTAAATTAGCAGACACAATGGGGGAGGTGAATGCCTGAATGGGCTGAGTTGCATTCAACCGATCAGACGCCATTAAAGCAGCGTGGGTGATGGCCTCCTTGGTTGGAGGGGGCCCAGCGGGTTGGTGGGAGGCAGCGCACACAGAGCTGTTAGGCGTGCAGGTTGCAGAAGTGCGATCAGGTAAACTGGCGCTAGTTGAAGTAGCTCCAGGTTGGGGGGTGGTGCCTGCTTTCATGGCCACTGCTTGAGAGCGGGTGTTTCTGGTTGACCCTGAGGTGGGTAACCGAGGGTTGTTTCGTTTGGGGGTGGTGCTGGCTCGTTTGGCAGAGCCTGCAGGTTCTTTTGCGGGGTTTCCCGCCATATTTGCTAATAGTTCTCGTAAATCTCTTTAGTGGAGCTAAATTTCAGGCTGAATTGCTTTTTGAAAAGTGATGCTTAGCAGAAAGAGATTTTGACTGGGTGCTGCTTCCAAGGAGAAGGAAGGGACATCCAGAAGGTCCCAATTCCCAAATCCTCCTCTACCATGTGAGGAATAGAGCCCTTACTTAAGAACTTTTGAAAGGGAACCTTAAAATGCAGGTGTCACATATCTAGCATAACTTATGAACCCATCTTAATTTCAAGGGTGGGAAGGCATTTGCGATCTACAAACCACTTGTAATCACTTATTACCTTAGTCAGGTGTTCCTGAACCAGAGATCGTGTACTCTGGGTTCAATGCGGATGCTCCTTAGCAGCAGGTATTTTAGGGTGAAGATAAGGACCAATAAGAAATGAGAGGTTATATCTCAGGGTAGCTTTAATTGAAAAACCCTATTGACAAATGGGTGGCATTGTTGTGGTTGCAAACTGCGCCATAGAAAAATCAGAGGCCCAATAACCTGTGCAGTGGAGGCGTAGCAGCGGAGGTAATGCTTGTGATTCTGATTGTACCTCTCCTGCTGGCCGCCAGACTAGGGATGGTAAACTATGGAACGGCATGACTTGATCTTCAGTAGCAAAAATGAAAATCCAAAATTAGCTGTAAACTGAAGACCCCAGTCACTTACTACCTTCTGCGGTATTCTAAAAACAGAGAAAACATGGCGAACAAAAATTTGGTCTGTCTCCTCGGAGGTAGTGGATGGCACAAAAGGAATAAAAATTATGAAATTCATAAAGAAGTTCATGACCATCATAATCACATTATAACCTTGGAATGAGGAAGCTCAACAATGGAGCTGATGAATATCAAGGTCCACCCACCTTGTGCCTGCTTCAGGGGATGAAGGTGCCATTCCTACCTGATCTATTAAACTTGTCTCGCGCGCATGTCATGAAATTGGTGATCCAAATTGGTAGATCCTTAGGGATTCCTGGCCAGTTGAATTTCCACTTTATCAAATCGAGGCACTATTTCCCTGAGTGCCCCACCACCAGGTGATCATGGTGAGCGTAAATTACTTCATCCTAGAGTTGAGGAGGCACCCAAACCCTACTCTGAACAAGATCATCACCTCTGTTAATGAATAATAAGTTTGCTTGTGGCTCAGCAAACCCAACTAATCAAACAGCTCTAGACCCTCCAAGCAGGAGGTCTGACATTCCAGTAACTGAAATACCAATGGCACATCTGGCGCCCAGTCAACCAAAGAAAATGTGGAAGGAGAAATGGCGAGAATCTGGGAGGAAAGGATCATTATTATCAAATCCTGCATTTCCTCTTCTATCAGAGTAAGGGAAGGGTCACAAATCAACAGATCAGGGAGAATGCTTAATTCTCCATTTATGAAATAGTATATGAGATTAAAGCTGCATTGGTTGTGAAATGTCTGAGCCTGACGGTGCGCCAACTTCTGTGGTTTTCTGAATTACATTAGGGACTGGTGGTCCGTCATGACAAGCACTTCATGTTGCATACCTTAAAGAAGTACCACCAGTAGATGAGCAACAATGACTCCGCAGCAAGCTTATTGTTGTAAATGGCCTAGGATAGTTCTGAGGTGGAGAACTTATATTAGAAATAGGCGACGTGATGCTCCACCCCATTTTGATCCTGAAGCAGGACTACTCCCACTGCATCCACCAAGGCATCGAATGCCACAATAAAAGGATGTGAGGAATCAATTGAGCTTGAGGACTGGCAGTGCCTCAAAAACTTCCTTAAATGCCTAAAATGCACATTTGCAAACCTTCTTCCATTTGAACAAAGCTTCCTTCCCTGGCAGAAAATGAAAATGCGCTGCCAATTGAGAGAGCGTGGGCGAGACTTATCAAAAACAATCATCCTTAAGAAACTATGCAGCTGCTTCTGCATGGTAGTTGTAGGCCAAGCAAGGATAGCCTCGATTTTCTGGGCATAAAAGTGTACTCATCATATAAGGCAAGCTTACCCAAGAAGGTAACCTCTTGCCTAAAGAACTTGCACTTTGGGGGCTTAACAGAGCTGCCTTCATCAGTGCCGCCAGTACTACCTATAGGTCTCTCACATGCTGTTTAAGGTGAGAGAGTGCACCAGAAAATTGTCTATGTACGCTATCACGCATGTGAAGCAAAGACTGCCCAAAATGTCGTCAATAATATGCTGGTTTGTGGCGAGCACATTATTGAGGCTGAAGGACATTACTTTAAACTGAAAATACCCGCTTGGTATGATCGGCCATTAGCCACTCTTTACCTTTCTCTACTCAATTTGATTTAAGACGTTCAAAAGGTCAATCTTGCAATCACTTGAGATTTGGCAATCTGTTGAATGATGGATGCTTAAGAGGAAGCTGATAGGGGTAATGCACAATGATATTGTTCACATGACCATAGTCCATGCATGGGCACAACATATGTCAGTTTTTTTGAGAAAAACGATAAGGGACGTGATGAGCAAGAATTTCTTCATTATCCACCCTTTTAAAGCATGTATTCTAACCACACCTTATTTTTTATCTTGCTCTGTATAGGGGTACAGAGGAAAGTTGATATTAACTACATCTACTGTCATATGTAAGGATAGACCATACTCAAAATGGAAAGTAAGGTGATTGTCCTTCTCCACATCACAAACATCTTTGTACTGCAATAATCTGGAAGGTAAACCTTGCGGTTTGTAGGAATCCAGTTGATTCTTGCTTGCTGGTGACTCACGCTGCTGGATTCCAAAAAGG